>PVJD01001792.1:0-239634 GCA_004026545.1 Mormoops blainvillei | reverse complement strand
AGTGGAAGATGAGGTGGGAAAGGAGCTAGGACTTGATCCTGGGCATTGGGGAGCCATGGGAGGTATTAGATCAGGCAGGTATGCGGCTGGCAGTGTGTTGAGACACAGCACTTCTCAGCCTTCAGTGTGCACATGAATCACATGGGAATCTTGCGAAAAGACATTGTTACAACAGGTCTGGGGTGGCACTGGAGATTTTACATGTCTGACAAGCTCACAGGTGATGCTGATGCTTCTGGTCCAAGGGCCACAGTTTGAGTGGTGAGTTTTGGAGGGCTCACTCTGCCTTGTGTGGAGGCTGCTGTGGGGGACAGGCAGCCACTGGTACTCTTATGTCACTGGATAGATTGGGTCTCTCCTGTCTTCTTGGATGAGCCCTCTCGTGAAGAGGTCAGTCTTGTTGGTTGGCAGATTTTTTTCCCTTCGACCAATGTGTACCAAGCACCTGCTCTGGCTAAGCTTCTGCTGCATGCTGAGGACAAAGAGAAAAATTGGAAGTGCCCGTTTCTGATCCATGTCACTATCCTCTCTTGCCTCCAAAATGGTACCTTTGCTTCCACTCTGGTCCCCTACCATCTATTCTCTGCCAGCATCCAGAACCGGTCGGATCATGTTTCTCACGTGCTTGACATACGCCAGTGGCTCTGTGATGCTCAAAGAATAAAATTTGGACTCCACAGCATGGCGATCTAGGGCCTGTTGGTCTCTGCTCTCATTTCACTCTTTCCAATTCTCACAACTCTGCGGCCACACTGGCCTTTCGGTTTCTCGAACATGACAAATTTATTCCTGTCTCAGAATATGACGGACTTATCCCTGCTGCAGGCCCTTTTCACACATGACACGCCTTGCCTGGAATAATTCCAGATTTCCTCTTGACTTATTTCTCTACACCTTTTAGATTTCAGCCAGGGGGAGATATAACTTTTGTAGGACCCTAAAGTGTATACAATTTGGGGGGGTCCCTTTTGAAGAAAACATCCCAAATTACAAACACACAAGTAGATACAAGGCCTAGGAGGGGGCCAGAAGGTCAAACTGTATTGGCTTCGTGGCAAATCGACCTCTGGTTTTGTTTATGTCACCACCTCCGAGAGGCCTTCCCTGGTCACTCTGTTTAAAGCAGCCCCCACCCACTCGTCATCATGTCACTATTTTTATTTCTCTTATTGAATTCATCATAATTTGAAATTGTATTTAGTTATATCTCTATTTATTTCTCTCTGCTTATTTCAAGCTATTAAGCTTCTTGAATGAGAGTTTGACAGTTCACTTCCTTGCTTTTTGTTCACTCCTCAACTCATGCTTAGGAAACAACTCGCCCTCTAACCACGTGAGATAGGTTTCCATGTTGCCATGTCCAGTATTTGCTTTCCTGTCTGCATTGTATTGGGTTGGCCAAAAAGTTCGTTTGTTTTTCTCTGTAAGATGGCTCTAGTAGTGCTTAGTTGTCTTTAACTTTATTTGAAACAATTTCGTTAGATTGTATTGTGACAACCGTCATTTCAGCATGCATTTTTTAAAAAAGACATCGAAATTGGTAAATTTTTGTGTAGCCATTTTAATATTGTAGGTGGGAGAAAATATGCAACATTTTCACCATATTGTGCTTTATTATTTCAAGAAAGGTAAAAATGCAACCAAAATGCAAAAAAAAAAAAAAAAGATTTGTGCAGTGCATGGAGAAGGTGCTGTGACTGATCAAACATGTCAAAAGTGGTTTGCAAATTTTAGTGCTGGAGATTTCTCGCTGGACGATGCTCCATGGTCAGGTAGATCGGTTGAAGTCGAAAGCGATCAAATCGAAACATTAACTGAGAACAATCAACATTCTACCATGCGGGAGATAGCCGACATACTCAAAATATCCAAAAAATAATGTGACTTTTTGACTAACCCAATACTTGATTTCCCTGTAACTTTTCACACCACAGGCCACTTGCTCCCACATTCTTGGAATTTTTCTTAATTAGGTCCCCAGCATGGCACTCCCCGGGTTCTTTTCCTACCTCTCTGACCATTCTGTCCTTGCCTCCTTCATAGGTTCCTCCTCCTCCTCTGACTTATCTTTCAATGGTGGATTCTTCAGGGCTTAACCTTGGATCCTCCCGGATGTTTCGGATGTTTCGCAGGCACTCCAAAGGAGACATGTCCCCAACTGACTTAATCCTCCCCACCCCTGTGCTGGCTCCCCTCAGGTCTTCTCCATGAAGATAGATAGCACCGCAGCCCCAATCATCTGGGCCAGACACCTGGCAGTCCTTCACCCCTCCCTTTCTATCAACCAGTGTCCCATCCATCACCGAGTCCTGTCTATTTAATCTTCCAAATAACTCTCACAACCATCAAAAATTTCCCTCCATCAGCTCTGCCAGCCTCCTTTGGCCCTGTAGACAATTGCAGTTGTCTTTTTGCTGTCTCCCTGAATCAGGCCTGATGCCCCTCCAGTTCTTTCTGTACACAGCAGTCAAAACCATCCTCCCTAACTAAACCTAGAACCAGCCCTGTCCTTTCTGTGGCTCCTTCAGTGACTTCCCATTTTCTGCAGAATCAAGTACAAACTCCTTAGCCCAATATGCAAGGCCCTTCATAAGTCGACTTATGCTGACTTTGTAGGCTCTGTCTCTCCTCAGACCCCCACCCCCATCCCCACAGACATGAAGTTGTAGCCAAACGAATGTCTCCAGTTCCCTGAGAACAAGGTATACGCTCTCCTATTCTTCTAGGTCTGGTATGTGCTGTCCCCTGTGCCTGGTGTCCTCATCAGGCTAACTCCTTTTCCTTCATCATAGGCAGATAGTCATTCCTGGCCCTTGAGTCAGGGCTAGAAGCACCGTCTCAGAATTACCCTGGCATTTGGAACCTCTCCCACCATAACACTTATCACTTGTCTATTTCTAAATCTCTCCCTTGCCAAAGGGTCTGCGAATCACTAAAGGGCAGAACCAGTCTGTCCTCTGAGGCCTCCGTACGCTGCCTGCGGCAGCGAGTGCTCATCCGACGGCTGAGTGACTGAACGAGAGTTGGGCTAACCTGTGAATGTGCCCTGTGCACATGGCAAAAATTTTTTTAAAGAATCAGTTAATGTAAAAAAAAAAAAGTCCAAGAACTAAATACCACATTTTAAAATCAAGGTAACATAGGTTAATGATATTATATAAGTTTCAGGTGTACAACATTATAATTTGATAGCTGTCTACACTATAGTGTGCACACCACCGAAAATCTAGTTTCCATCCGCCACCATACATTTGACCCACTTTACTCGTTTTACCCTCCCCCCATTCCCTTTACCTTCTGGTAACTGTCATTGTTGTCTGTATCTATGAGTTTGTCAAAATACCACAATTTTATTTTATTTTTTGTTTTTTTTAGGGAGGGGGGATTTGAGCTTTTACTGAATTATAATTGGATCATAAAAGGGTGGAGGGTGCTGTTGTGAGGCTCCTGGGCTCTTGGGGCCGTTGTAACTCGAGGCTGCAGTTTGTTCCAGTGTTATCTTCTGCTTGTGGTTGTAGGGAGTGGTTAGTGCTGTTCTTGCTTTCTGGTAATTTCTAGTCCTGTAAAGACTGCCATGAACCACGTGACAAAGCACGGTACCAGACCATTTCTCCAAAGAGCACTTATTGGCTTCGAAAGCCAATCTTAATTCCTTAGGGCTTTCTGGTGACATCCAGAGTCCTGGCATGATGACTTATTGAGTGGCTGAATTCTGGAGGGATTAGGTAGGGAGAAAAATATAAATGTTTTAATATTGCTTATGAGGGTATAGTTTACAAATGATTCTAGGGAAAAGAAAAGTTTTATATCAATTGCTGGCCGTGAAGGTGGTGAGGAGGAGGCTGTCCCCACAGTCCAGAGAGATGGAGAAGGATTAGAATCCTCTCTCCAAACCTCACAGAGACAGGGTTAGGGGGTTAGCCTGGGCTGAGCTTCTGCTGCCCACTGCTCCCCTAGTCACACGTCTCAGGAGGCCGGAGAAGAGGGAGTAAGAGAGCATTTCCCCGTATGAGTCACCAAAACGTTAGGGTGGTAGATGACGTGGTCTGTGAAAGCATTCACAAAGAGAAGACGGCATAGAAAGCAAAGTTTTTTCTTTTTTTAAAGATTTTATTTATGTATTTTTAGAGAGCAGGAGAGGGAGGGAAAAGGAGAGGAAGAGAAACATTGATGTGCGACAGACACACTGATTGGTTGCCTCTCGCCTGCTGCCAACTGGGGACCTGGCCCACAACCCAGGCATGTGCCCTGACTGGGAATTGAACCAGCAACCCTTTGGTTCACAGGCTGGCACTCAATCCACTGAGCCACACCAGTCAGGGCAGAAAGTAAAGTTTTTATTCCTTCTCCAAGAAAGCGGAGGGGCATGGTGTGGAGAGATACGCCGGCAAGATACCAAAATTTTAAATGCAAACAGGAACAGAATAGTGCTGGGCAGAACCATGTTAGAGCCTAAGGCAAAAGGAAGAATCAGTAATACTGATTTTGATTTTTTTAAATATTGCATCAAAATTTTATTTATTTTGCTTACTGAAGTGTTTGGTGCCCCATATATTTAGTACCTAAGTGAGCACCTCGCAAACCTTACCCTCCCTAATCCTGGTCCTGGCGGGAAGACTTTCTCACCAAGCGTGGGCAGGTCTGGCACAGGGCGCTGGGTCCAGAGGGATGTCTTGCCTTGAGGCTTCTGGCTGGAGAGGGGCAATTTCTGGAAGAGAGCTGCCCCCAACCCATTGAGCTGGAGCCTAAACCCAAGGAGAGGAAGGGACTGACTTGGGGGAGGAGGTGGGTGTGGTGTGGGGGATGAGTAGGCATGTGACTTCCTCAAAAACCCACACTGAGGAGCACGAGGTACTCCCAGCTATGGGTTGACTCCTCACCTCTCTCAGACCCCAGGAACAGGGTCCCTCAAGGCATGGGGGTCCAGCAGGAAAAAGAAATAAAGCCAGTCTCAAATGAATGGGCACCTTGGGCTCAAGAGAGAGAGGAGGACCCGAGGTTGTGGAGCAGTAATTTTCAAATGTTCTGGTCTCAGGATCTCTTTGTATCCTTAAAAATTGTTGAGGGCTCCAGCGAGCCTTTGTTTACATGGGTTATATCTATCAATGTTTACTGTATTCAAAATTAAGACATTTAAAGAAATATTAAATATAAACCCATAATAAACTCATTCCATGTTAACATAAATAATATTTTTAGTGAAAAATAACTAAAATTTTCAAAACAAACATTTTAGGGAGAAGAGTGACATTTACATTTTTGCAAATCACTTCAATGTTGGGTTTGATAGAACATAGCTGGATTCTCATATCTGCTTCTGTATTCAAGCTGTGGTGATATGTCATTTTTGCTGAAATATGTGAAGAAAATTTGGCCTCACACAGACAGGTATTGTAAAGGCAGGGATATTTTAATGTCTTTTTCAGATAATTGGTGACACTCTTCTTCGATACTACATCGGAGCTTCACAAATCGTAGTTTCTTAAAGGTTAATTGCAATGTGGAGCCCAGGTCATATCATCAAAGTTTGTGTGATTTGTTACCCTGTGATGTATTCGTGTATCTGATCCTTTGAATCTTTTGCCTATGCAGTGTTTTGAAATATTTTGTCTTACTCATTGGGAAAATATTGGTTCACTGAGTTATGCAGGTCTTTCAAATATTGACCTTTCATTATAAGATAGCAAAAAATTGCATTCATTAATATCAGCCCCAATCTCATCAGAAAACTCTTTAAGTGTTGGGAAGCTGTCAAGCTCCTGCTGACACATACAATTTTTCCAAAAATCCTAATTTCCCTTGAAAGCTTGAATTTTATCGTTGGCAATAAATACTGTTTGTTTCCCTGGAAATAACAGGTTCACTCCTTCATGCCTGAGAAAATGTCTTCCAGATACTCAAGTCTGAAAAAACACAGTTGGCCATTTTTTTCAAATGATAATGGTGATCCTCAAAAAAGTGCATCTCACAACTCCAACAATCACATGAGTGCTTTCCCCCAAGAAAATCAATTTACCTCAGTTGCAGAAGTGTTTCATGTTGGTTTCCCATCTTGATGTAGAATATTAAAAATAAGGGGAGGAGGATGGGGGCTAGGTGAGAAGGGTGAAGGGTTTAAGCAAAGAAAAAGAAAACTTATGGACACAGACAACAGTATGGCGATTGCCAGAGGGAAGGGGGTGCGGGGAGGTAGAAGAACAGAAGGTGGGGACAAATGGTGATAGAAGGAGACTGGATTTTGGGTGGTAAACACATGACACAATATACAGATGATGTATTGTAGGGTTATATTCCTGAAGTCTGTATAATTTTTAACCAATGTCACCCCAATAAACTCAATTGAAAAATAATGGAATTTAAAAAAGATGTATACTCAAGATTTAATAAAATTAGTAATCTCCTTGCTTTACCAAGGACATTTTGATGTGATTTAAAGTGAAATTGACTTCTTTCTTTTTAAACACCGAGTGCATGGCTGTAAAGGAGCTGACTCTTGCTGCAGTTTGGTGCTGCTGCCTTGATTTAAGCTAAGGAGCCAGCAGTTTTGCAACATCAACACAAATGTCAGCACAGCGAAAAAGGCAAATAATGTATTTCATGACAATAATTTTGACTTCATGGAGCCCCTCCCTGAAAGTTCTCAGAGGTCTCCCCTCATTTCTGTGGACCCGCTTCAAGAACTATCAACTTAGAGCTTTGGGGTCAGACGGCAGAGCTCCCTTTAGTGGTGGAAAAGGTCCCATGACATAAAACTATGTCATTCAAATCAGTTATGTAATTCACAAAGTGACTTGAGGGTGACTTTTTTTGTTTCTAAAGAAATCACAGTGCTACACTGGAATAACAGAAGTGACATTTATTTAATTTAACATAAACAAACCACCACCACAGTAAATGGAGCAAAGCACAAACATTTTCTCAATCAACAAAATTCCAAGTAGACCCAGTTGTTTCTTTAAACTCACCTGTTTAAGTATCTGTAGGCCTCTTCAAATATTTCCACTGCTGAAACTGAGCTGCCACTGATTTCATTAAATCTCAGTTGTAATTCATAAAACAAAAACAAAAACCCGCACTTTATGTAGAAAGAATATTAATTGGAAGAGGCCATTGATTTTAGAGTTTTAAAAATATGCACAAAGGGATTCTTGGAACTGATGAAGTAAGATAGCCCCTTGCTGGCCCTTCATTAACCAGAATTCCTGTGTGGTCTTCCAGGCACAGGCAGGACAGTGACCAGCTGCCTTTTCCAGTCCAGAGCAATGGAGACAAATGATTCCTCTCGCGTGGACTCTGAGTTCCGATACACCCTCTTCCCAATTTTTTACAGTATCATATTTGTGCTGGGGGTCATCGCCAATAGCTATGTGCTGTGGGTCTTCGTCAGCCTGTACCCTTCCAAGAAACTCAATGAGATAAAGATCTTCATGGTGAACCTCACCATGGCTGACCTGCTCTTCTTGGTCACCCTGCCCCTGTGGATCATCTACTACTACCACGAGGGCGACTGGATTCTTCCTAAGTTCCTGTGCAATCTGGCTGGCTGCTTCTTCTTCATTAACACCTACTGCTCAGTGGCTTTCCTGGCCGTCATCACTTACAACCGCTACCAGGCAGTGACGCAGCCCATCAAGACCGCTCAGGCCACTACCCGCAAGCGTGGCATCTGTTTGTCCCTGGTCATCTGGGTGTCCATTGTGGCCGCCGCCGCCTACTTCTTTGTCCTGGACTCCACCAACACACAGCTCAATAAGACCGGCACTGCCAACATCACCCGCTGCTTTGAACATTATGAGAAGGGCAGCATCCCAGTCCTCGTCATTCACGTCTTTCTCGTGTTCGGCTTTCTCCTTGTCTTCCTCCTCATCCTCTTCTGCAACCTGGTCATCATCCGCACGCTGCTCATGCAACCCGTGCCGGTGCAGCGCAATGCAGAAGTCAAGCACCGGGCGCTCTGGATGGTCTGCACGGTCCTGGCTGTGTTCATCATATGCTTCGTGCCTCACCATATGGTGCAGCTCCCCTGGACCCTGGCCGAGCTGGGCTTCCAGAACAACAGCTTCCACCAAGCTATTAACGACGCACATCAGGTCACCCTCTGCCTCCTTAGCACCAACTGTGTCTTAGACCCGGTCATCTACTGTTTCCTCACCAAGAAGTTCCGCAAGCACCTTACCGAGAGGTTCCACAGCATGCGCAGCAGTCGGAAATGTCCCCTGGCCACCATGGAGACGGGCACCGAGGTGGTCTTGCCGCTCAACCACATCACTGCAGATTCCCTCAAAAATTAGCCAGACCCAGAGGCTTCTCCTTCGTGGACATCATGACTAACATGGGGGAAGAAGAGCTATTTGCTGTGGTCTGGGCACCTCCTCCCTGGGCACTGGGTGGCCCATTAGATATGGAGGCTACGTCCCCTAGACGGGGATGGCAGAGAGCCAGACTGCTGAAAATCCCAAACTGGAATGAGTCCCTTGAGCCACCTTTGGGCACCTGCCATAGTAACCTTGGCTGGTGACCTCCTCCTGAGTGCCTGAATCTGAGCGCTCTGGAAGGAAAGACAGAGCTGGGACTAACCGTGGGGGCTGAGCCACCCAGTTCACCCTACCGGGATGAGAGCCCAAGCAAGCGTGGGCAACCACTCCCTTTATCACTGGAAAGGCAGAGAAAGGAGTTTCGGGAAAGGAACAATCCCCTGGCAATGTGACAGTATCTTAGGGACAGAATTTTGAGATAAGATGGTGCGACCCCGACTCCACCCACGGGCACAAGGTGTTTGTGACACTTCTTAGGGAAGTGGCTCAGCAGAAACTTCTCCCGGCTCACCCAACAATCTGTCCTGAATGGTGACCAGAGAAGAAAAACTTTGCAGAGACAAAACTCTGGGATGGGGAGCTTCCTTCCTGGGGCAGATGTGTCTCCCTGCACAGGCCTCGCTTCAGGCCTGGGTCAGCTCTGGGGGAGCAGGAGAGACACAATCGCCACACCTATCTATCTGTCTGTCTCAATAATGGACCTTGATGAAGTACCTCCTGTCGGGCAGCCACCCACTATACATGGGCAAAGACCTCTCAAGGCTGAACTCCGGCCACGCAGGGCGCTGAGATGCCCCGAGGCTTCCACAGGAGCTCGGGCTTAGGCTGGGAAGTGCCCGTGTGTGGAAGAGGCCCTGGAGTGGAAGGAGCCTGTCAGTTCTCCCCGCTGCCTTGCATTCCAGG
This sequence comes from Mormoops blainvillei, assembly GCA_004026545.1. NCBI lineage: Eukaryota > Metazoa > Chordata > Mammalia > Chiroptera > Mormoopidae > Mormoops > Mormoops blainvillei. The sequence continues at coordinate 230,416 of PVJD01001792.1, read as the reverse complement.
GGATCCCTCCTAATTTAGCTTCTAGGAGGCAGGGGAAGCAGTTATGGTCCCAAGGGCCAGCAGGCACTTTGAGCTCTGGGTGCAGAAGAGAAGTGTCAGCTTCTCGAGGACCTCTAGGTGCCTGCGTGTGGTTTTCGGCATATATGTCTAAATGAGCCTCCTCTTGCACCCTGAACTGAGTACCCCCAGTGCGAATCTGGCAGCCTCAGACGCAGGGCTTGGAGGAGTCTTCTCTGTTTTCCAGAGCCTTGTGGGTCTTCTAAGAAATCGTCTTTCCTTCCTGATAGTGTCCCTATAAAGCTGAGATCCTCATTTTCTGTCTGCTGGGCAAACACTGGATTGATGATTTTGGTAACTCCCTCCCAGTGGGCCAGTAACCAGCCTGGGTTCACAACGGTGGCTGTGGGCTGGACTTACCTGATGGTGACCAAGTAGATAGTGCAGCTGACTAGAGCTTTAGTGTCACATAGACCCAGGCTCAAGTCTTGCCTTTGTCACTTCCTGCTGAGGGACCGTTAGCTGAATTTCCTACCTCATAGGGTTGTGATGAGCAGTAAATTAAATTGCCGAGGCAGGTACCTCTTGGTCAGGGTGCCTGCTCATCCCAGATTCTCCCTTTCTCTGAGAATTTGTCCCCCTCAATCCTCCTATAGGAGTTGAATGGATGCAAGGTGAGCTAGTCAAGTTCTTTCAGGAATAAGTAGCAAGATTCAGGGATGCTATCTCAGGCTCTGCAGGTCACTCACCTGAGGAGAAATAAATTCCAGAGCTATGAGCATGTGCGTCTACCCGTGTGTGTCTGTCTGTGTATCTGTGCTGGGGTTGGGAGGCTGGCGGAGGGTAGCCACCTACATGTGCGTACTAGAGAAAATGGCTCTTCTCAGGGAGACGACGGAGATGCACAGGGCAGAGACCAGAGGGAGACCCCAGGGACCTGGAGAGAGGCGGGGCAGTGCCACCAGGGGCCTGCGGCTCTCCTCCTCCAGGCCAAGCCCTTTTGAGGCACAACGGCACTTTCTCCTTTGGGGCCTGTGAGAGTTCTTGGTTGGGACACCTTCTCTTATTTTTTAAGCTAGTTTGAGTTATCTATTACTTGCAACCAAACACGCTCGGAATGAGATAAATGCCTACATGCTAAAGCATGGTGTTTCTTGAATTTCAGTGATTTGTGTACCCCCTTTGCAATTTTTGCAATATCTGTGTACCAGCTGTATGTTTGCTTAATAAATATTTTTCTTTAAATTGGGTCACTTTTTTAAAAAGGATGTTTTTATAACTAAATTGTAAACAAAAACAAATGCCATCTGCCACACATAGAAAGTAAACTGAAAGCATAATTATTAAAATTAAAATGTTCTTGGCGTCCTGTCTAAAGTCACCTCATATGCCCCCAGGGACTTGCGCAGTGCACTTCAGGAAACACTGCTGTGGTGTGTAGAAAGTGCACAGGGTCTGCATTCAGTAGTGCTCAATTAAGAGTATGTCTGACAGTCTAACGCCCTTGCTTCTTCGGGAACGCTGCCTCAACACACAGGACAGGGTCTCGCTCATACCCAGGGCCCATGGAGGAATGTTTCAGCTTGTGACCCACGCTACAGCCCTGCTGATCGCCTTCCTGCTCTGAATATAGCCGCATTTACTCCCCCTGCGATCTGCTTGATTATGACCTTCTCAGATGCTCTCTCTTCTTTTTGCCCAGAATATTCCTTATAGACGACCTTCCCAAAGGCCTCCAGGCAGGGTCATTGCCTTTCTCCTAACAGCACTTTAGGGCTGGAAGGGTCTAACTTTTATACCTTAATTACTACAGTCATTGAAGTTTATACATTTCAATGTCTGTCTCCCCTTTCCTGGGGCAGGATCTGAATCTTACTTATCAATGACAGTTTCTCACTGTCATTGAAGGCCTGGAATTGAGATCAGATTGTATCCAAAGCTTACTGCTTTCCCAGGGTGTAGCTTCAACAGGCATATTGACATTTACACGCACTTATTTTGGAAGGGTTTCAGAGACTCCAGCAACAGCCAGAAAAGGAGTTTAATAATACAAATCCTTCCAAAGTTCTATGTCCATATTTAAGAGAAGGCATCAGAGAATCAGAACATTTTGGAGCTGGAGAGGTCCAATCTGTTTCTCTTACTAAGGGGAAGGTGGGACTCCGAGGGACCAAGTGATTGCAAAAATTACATAGCCAAGGAACTGCCACAAACACAGAGTTGACTGCTAAGCTCTGTGTCTCACTTCTTGCAATGATGACAGGGATGATAGGAAAAGCTGATCTGTAATTTTTTGAAGAAACAAAAATCACCAGTCAGAATCACTAAGCCATCTTGTAAGTCAAGAAGGCCTTACCCTGTATTCCCCCCTTATCTCAGCATTCACTTCAGGTTGTTTTGCCAGTGATCTCAGTCGGAGAGTGTTGGCACAGGCCAGACCTGCCCCGCCCCGAAAGATGAGTGATAGACATGAGAGTGGTAAGTGTGGGCACTGGGGGAAAGCCCTAAAAGTCTAAATTCAGGAATGATTCCCAAGAACTGACACATAGCCTCATTCAAATTCATAAGAGCTTTGATAGGAGAAACTTACATACATGGGCAAAGCAGCTGCCTGCTTCCAGTGGTGGAGGATTGGGGAAAGAAATCCATACCCTCCCAGGACAGGGTCTCTTTTTTTATAGGGGGTTAATAGTAAAACCACATGGTTTTTAAGAACAGTGCATTCCTAAGTTAACAGATAACATCAGGTAGTTATCTACGCTCTATGCATTCATTACCCTCCTTCCTGGGGGCATGGCATTTCTCTCTGGGCGGTATTCCAGTTTTCTGGGCAGTCAGTCAAGACTGAGGCTACAGGGAGTTAGACACGCAGAAGGTTAAACAGAGTCCAGTATTTCCCAGATGCCTTTACTGCTGAAGCCATATTGCATCTCTGTGATCCCCTACAGTAGGTCACGGTTGACCACAACTGGGCATGTTTATGCTTCTTTTTACTCATGTATGTTGTAGCTGCGCTGGAGACCTCTGGCTAAAAATGCCTATAATAAAATCCTCTTGTAAAATATAACTGAGTTTTTTCGTGCAGACTTGTATTTTCGTAACACTAATTATGGTTCCCCTGAAATTCTGCCAGCAAGCCATCCCCCCACCTACCCAGCCATTTACCCATCAGTCTGTCCATTCATCTATCCATCATGCATGCATGCATCCATCTATCCGGTACCTGACAGACAGCTATGGAGTACATATTTTAGTCCAGTAACTATACCAAGCGCAGTTTTCATTTGCTGTCTCACATCCTCCATGAAAGGTAGGTGATTCCATCCCCATAGACATCAATGAAATAAATAAGGACCCGAGCTGACCAAATATGACAGTGGCTGCCTCCCAGGTACTTCGGTGCAGAGGAAAGGGGAAGGGGGTTAACTTTTTGTTAAGCCCCGGATATTTGCTTGCCACATTCACAAATCTTATCCCATGAGTCCTCACAATCACTGCACAGGGTTGATGTTTTCATGCCATTTTACAGATGGGGAAATTGAGGCTCGGAAGGGTTCCGTGATTTGTAAAGGTAAAAGAGCTAGCAAGGGGCAGAATAATATTTAAACCCAGGTCTGTCTTAGTAAATATGGGCCCCTTTCCTTCGCTTTTACCCCCACGTGACTGTGCTTTTGCTCAAGCCCCTGTAGGCACTGTCCTAGCCTTGGTGTGTGCTGGGGCAGGAGTCCCTCGAGGAAAACGGCGGCTGGCCAGCAGCCCTGCCTCACCGTCTCTAGCGTCCTGTTTGAGATGAGGGCTCCGGCGCCCAGCAGCAATGACTTCTTCCCGAGTGTGGTCCCCGTGGTCAGTTAGAGAGGGCACTCCTGCAGGTGGATGGCGGATGCGAATGCAGTGTTTTGAAAAACTTTTGAAGCCAGAATGTCATTGTCACTGAAACTAGAAGGTGCACCTGGATCTTGACATCTCTGTGAGAGGAGGGAAGGGGGCGAACGCGCACTAGCTGCTGACTGCTTATTGTGTCCAGGGCCCTGTGAGGGGGACTTCACTTTATTACCTGTGGACAGAACTGACTTTTCCCTCTGCCTGAATTACTTTTTCCTCAGATATCTATGTGGCTCACTCCCTCGACTTCTTCAAGGAATTACTCAAATGTCCCCTTCTGCGTGAGGTCTGTCTCGACTACCTTATTTAAAGCAGAAGTTTAGAGAGAAGGGATTCACCAAGGCCACACAGCGAGTGGCAGGGCCTGTTTGGCACCTTGCACTTTCTGCTCTACATTGGCTTCCTCTGTAGACATCCTTTACGACGTCTACACATTTTCCATCTTTCAGCCAAGACAAGCAAGTGTCAGAAAGGTGAAATGACTTATCAAGGCAACTTGACAGAGCTGGGATGCATAGACCTTTTATTACCTCCATTTGACAGGACACTTCCCTTACATAGTTTTCTGTCTGAGTGTATGTCGTTTTCTGTAGTCTTCTCTGGTCTCACCTCCCCACAGCAGTTCTAGAGTTCAATACCCTTGACTTCTTTTGTATCCTTTTCCGTGTGTATTAATTTCACATTGACAGACAAAATACATATATTGGGCTATGGTCCTCATTCCATGCCTCATTTCCCCCCCATTTCATTAGGCATTGTTTTTGCAATGTAACTATGTTGTAGTGCATATGTATGGTTCACGGATGCCAGCACCTGCTCCATCATCCTCTGCTGTGTGCATTTACATATTCCTAACCTAGTCCCCTGGCAATGGACACTTACTTAGGTTGCCTTCAGCTCCTTTCTCTACACACAGTGCTGTGAGGAGATGCTTCCCCAGGCTCCCCTAAGGACCAGTGTAAGAATATCTCTGGGATGGATACCCAGGACATCCCCAGGCCATAAGCTACACCCATACTTAACTGAATGAAGAATTGCCGAATAAATCACTTCTCGAGTGGCTGTGCCAGCCTATACTCACGCCCACCCATAATTACACGAGAGGGTCTATTTCCCCAATTCCCACCCACCTTTGGCCTTGTCCAACTTTCAAATTGTTGGTAGGTGTGAAGTAAAATTTTGGTTTTTGTTTGAATTTACCTCAGGTTACCAGTGGGTTTGTAATCTGTACTCATTAGTCATTTGAGTTTGAATTCTGACTACAAAGCCTGCAAAGTGTGACGTAGTGAGCAGTAAAGTGGCCTCCGGGGCCACCTTACCAGGTTCCGTTTCTGGCTCCACCTAGCCTGGGAACCGGGGCGGGCTATTTGGTCCCCGGAGCTTCTGTTTCTTCATCTCTAAAATGTGAATAATTTTACTGTTGACACAATAATGCAGTTTTGAGGACTTGAAATTGCTTAGTGCCTGGCAAGGAATAAATACTTAGTAAATGCTATATTCTGTCTGGATAGATGGTGTTGTTCTCCCTGCAGCCTCCTTTTCCACTCTAGCCCGCAACCCCATTTCCTGTGCCCCTTTTCAAAAAGTTTATATTGTGTAATTCTAAATTCTCCTTAGAAATGTGAAACTGTAAAAGGGAGGAACAGCGCGTGACTAGCCTGGCTTTGTTTTTATTTAACTTCTTAGGTCATTCTAAAGTACATGTGGAAAGTGTCTCAAGAATTATCACATGCATGAATCTGGGGACTTTTGGCTTTTGGAAGGAAATAATGAATCAGTTCCTTAAAGAGAAAAGATAGGGCATCCAAGGATACTATCCACAGAGTAAAAAGGCAACCCACTGAATCAGAGAAATTTTTTGCAAATCATAAATCTGATAAGGGATTGATATGCAGAATATATAAAGAACTCCTAAAACTCAAAGTAAAAAATCAACTCAATTAAAAAATGGTTAAAGGACTTGAATAGACATTTCTCCAAAGCAGATTTACAAATGGCCAATAGGCACATGAAAAGATGCTCAACATCGGTAACCATTAGGGAAATGCAACTCAAAACCACAAGGAGATAAAACCAGAAAACAAGTGTTGACAAATGGAAAAATTGGAAAACTGCACATTGCTGGTAGGAACGTAAAATGGTGCAGCTGCTGTGGAAAACAGCACGCAGTTCCTCAAAAACTTAAAATAGAGTCGCCATATGACCCAGTCATTCCGCTTCTGGATATATATACACTCAAAAGAATTGAAAGCAAGGACTTGAACACCAAGGTTTATAGAAGCAATATTCAGAACAGTTAAAGATGGAAGCAACCCAAATCCATCAAGGGAAGAATGGATAAACAAAATGTGGTATACACATACAATGAGCTACTACAGGGCCTTAAAAGGAAGAAAATTTTGACATGCTAGAACGTGGATGAACCTTGAAGACATTATACCAAGTAAAATAAGCCAGACACAAAGGACAAATATTGTGTGCTTCCAATTATGTAAGGTGCCCGGAGTAGTCAAATTTGTGGAGACAGACAGTAGAATTGTGGTTGCTAAGTACTGGGGGAGTGAGGAAGGGGAGTTGTAGTTTCGTGCGTATGGAGTTTCAATTTGGGAGGATGAAAAATTTCTAGGAATGGTTGGTGGTGATGGTTGTACAACAATGTGAATATAGTTAATGTTGATAAACTGTACATTTAAAAAAATGGTTAAAATGGTAATTTTATGTTATCACACACACACACACACACACACACTTTTTAAAAGGAGAGAGATGAGTAGAAAGAAATGAGGTGAGGAGGGAGAAACTGAGGCTCCCAAAGGAGCCTTTCTCGCAGTGGGGCCATGGTGTCCAAGGCGGTGTTGCTGCTCTCGATTCACCAAACTCTGCTTGAGTTACTAGGTGTAAAAGAGCTTAGTCAATAAAATTTTTTCTTTTTTCAATTATTTTTTACTGATTTTGTTATTATAGTTGTCCCAATTTTCTCTCCTTTGCACCCCTCCACCCCAACAGCCCCCACACCCTCAGGTAGTCCCCACACCATTGTTATGTCCATGGGTCATGCGTATAAGTTCTTTGGCTACTTCCATTTCCTATACCGTACTGTATACCTCCATGGCTATTCTGTAACTACCTATTTGCACTTCTTAATCCCCTCGCCTTTTCATCCATTCCCCCTCACTCCTCTCCCATCTGGTAACCATCAAAACCTTCTCTGTATCCATGATTCTGTCTCTGTTCTTCTTGTTTGCTTAGTTTGATTTTTAGATTCAGTTGTTGGTAGATACGTACTTATTGCCATTTTATTGTTCATAGTTTTGATCTTCCTCTTTTTCTTAAATAAGTCCCTTTAACATTTCATATAATAATGATTTACTGATGATGAACTCCTTTAGTTTTTTCCTTGTCTGGGAAGCTCTTTATCTGCCCTTCGATTCTAAATGATAGCTTTGCTGGGTAGAGCAGTTTTGGCTGTAGGTCCCTCCTTTGCATGACTTTGAATATTTCTTGCCAATCCCATCTAACCTGCAAAGTTTCTTTTGAGAAATCAACTGACAGTCTTATGGGGACACCCCTGTAGGTAACTAACTGCTTTCTCTTGCTGCATTTAAGATTCTCTCTTTATCTTTAACCTTTGCATTTTAATTATGATATACCTTGGAGTGGGCCTCTTTGTATCCATCTTGTTTGGGACTCTCTGTGTATTCCACTGTAGATATTACAGAATGTGTATTTAACCGAGGTAGTGCTAACACAATTCTAATTTTCTGTTTACTTGTGTACTCATTTGATTAATATTTTTCTCTCCAACACCACTACTAGCCTATAAGCTCCAGGGGAGCAAGAGCTTTATCTGTATCTGTTCACCATTAAATCCCCAGTACCTTGTTCTGTAGGCCCTAAATGTCTCTTAAAAACATGGACGCACGTGCTCATTTTCAGATCAGGACACTGAGGCTTGTTCCAAAATCACAGAGCCGGGGGGGATAAAACCCCCAAATCTGATGCCAACACTTATCCTTTCTTCTTTTCACTTGGCTGTCCTCTGAGATGTGGAATGGTTGGATTCTCAGTGTGCAGTTCTAGAAACATCATCTGCTTCCTGAAGTCTTTGGAAATGGATCTGAAAAGGTGAGGGTTTGCCTGAACTTTTATAAGTGGGAGGAAGTTCTCCTTCTCCTTTCTTTCCATTTACATCTGTCTTTCCTCCCTCCCTCTGTCTTTCTCCATCTTTTTCTTGCTCTTCCCTATTTCCAAAACAAGTACATAGTTCCTGCCCATCGCCAGACTCTTTTCTGGAAGATGGGGACATAGAGATGGATCAAAATCTAGTCTGTTAGAGATCTAGCCATTGTGTATCAGACAGTGCGGGTCTGCAACCGGAGAGAAGATAAAGCTCTCGTTCCAGAGCTTCGTAGACCTACAAACCTGTCAAACAGCCATGACTTTTTCAAACAGTAGATGGCCGTTGGTGTAATGAGTAAAGTCACAGTCTCTGGTTCCAGACCACCTTGGCGACACAGTCAGGGTCACACTTACTAGTTGTGTGACCCTGGCTGCATCATTTTACTTCCTGTGCCTTAGTTATCACCTGTAAAGTGGGGATGATTTTAATACCTGCTTCATGGGGTTGCCACAATGATGAATAAAAGTACACAGAACAATATCTAATACACGGTGTGTACTAAGTAAACACTACCTGTTGCTATCATCCAGGTCCACGGATGCCAGACCACACCCTTTGATCCTTAAAATGAATACCCCTTCCGCATCCCACTCCTTTATTTTATTTTTTAGGAAAAGCTCACTTCAGTGGATTGTTGATTCCAACGGGAAGAATCTGAACTCTTGACATGCTGTAAGAACTCAGTGTTTGCGTGTTCCCCATCCTTTCTACCCTGACTTCCTCAGACTCTAACCATTCTCACTCACCTTGGCCAGGCTGGGGCCAAATGTGGGCGATGGCGCCTCTGGTGCGGATGGTCTCGCCCACAGCTTGGTCTGGCGCCTTCCCAAGATGGTCTGATCTTTTCCGATAAGGTGTTAGAACCACGCATTTGATATCTCATTCTGCAATCAGAGAAGTGAGTCACAGATCCTGAGGTGCCTTCCCCCAGGAAGACTCTCATATCCAGATGTACTCGGGGTTTCTCCTTGTTGGGGACATGACTCGGGGCAAATTAGCCCTGGGTGGGGGGCGGAGAGGGAGTGGGTGTTGTCAGAGAGCTAAACCCAATTTTCCTCATTTGTCCCTTGCTGGCACAATCTTTTCCCCGGTCCTTGGGAGCTACATAGGAAGGGAGAAAGGTGTGCCGCTGGTTTAAGAGGACCGGGGTAAGGGGCTTGGCGATGTGGACTGAGCCTCTTGATCCATGTGACAGTATTTCGGGCGTGGAGATCAAGTGCAGGATGGGGGAGCTTTCTTCCTCTGGGCTGGCTTCCTCAGCCCCCCAGCCTCTGCTCTTTGAGGTTCCCCCTCTAAGCACACCTAGCCCGCCCCCTGGGACCACCCTAACAAGAATAGGAGGTATGTGCAAGTGGGGTGGGAGGTTCCAGGATCAGCTTTGTCTCTTGTATCCATTTGTCTCTGGGTGGGGCAAGCAGGAAGATGATTTCCCAGAGATGAGTCAGCTGTTGTCATCGTCCCTGCCCTACCACTTCTATCCTGTGGGAAAAACAATTGTGGACACGGAAAGTGTTGGCAGATGCTTCTGGAAGACCTATAAATCCGTGACGCCGCAGCCTTCTCCTTCTCACAGGTTGACCCAGTTCTTGACTGGGATTCTGCCTTAGTCTCCCTGCCTAGTTCTCCAGTTGCACATAAACATAGCTTCAGATTTTTCTTCTGACTTTGTGAATGAAAATGGGGCAATGTATTGAATAATAAACCTGACAAGCTTGGGGGGGCGGTGCACATGGAAGACCTGACAAGCTTAGTGACCAAAAGCAGCCACACAGGGTGGTCTGACTGCAAATTCCTAATTGGGCAGGTCATTGTGGGTAGTCACATCTTAGGCATATAGCTTCCTTAGCGAAAGGTCAATCTTTACCTTAAGTTAGCTCCGTCCTTACGCATCAAGAATAACATAGTTTTGAAATGTCAGAGTAATTTTCTTTTCCTACGCCTCAAAGGCACAAAACCTAAGGAGCATAAGGCCACTAGAGCACGAGGCCACAGAATCCCTCACTGTCATCTTGTTTCCTGAATACCATCTCTATGCACTGTAAGTGCTAATTGTTAACTATCCTCTACCCACCAACGTAAAAAAGAATACTTTTCTCCATGTTGCCTTTTAGTTAGTCCTAGGGATTTCCCAGCTTTGCTTTCTCCTGCCTCCTTAATTTACCACCAATGGTTTTATTTCATGCACCTTCCTTAGGTTTTCTCCTTTGATTCTAACGTATAAAATAAGCTATAAAACTGCTGTTCTCCCCAGCATTTGAGATCTTGCTTCCCGGCATATGTCATCAATTTGGCTCAAACAGACTCATAAAAATTCTCTTCAGGTCTGGATATTTCTTACATCAACACTTTCCTCTTGGTTGCGCCCATCAAGCACCTGCCAAGGTCACACCAAGTTGCCCACCCTTCCTTGTATTCCAAACCTGGACTGCCTGACTTCTTGTGCAGGAGGTGCCACTAGAACTGGGTCAGTGTGCCCAGGCCCATTCACCAAACGTCCTCCCCGCCCAGCCCATCAGTCCCCATGCCTGAGTCAACTACAGTAATTATATTTTGAGTCTTTGTCAAAGAGCCAGACTGGAGAAGGGCCATGGGCTCTAGAATCAGACACTGTGGGCTAGGAGTCTGAGACTGAAGGTCATTGCATAACCTTGGGCTGGTCACCTCCCCACTCTGAGTCTCAGTTTCCACACCTGTCAAAGAAGGTAATAATCCCCTGCCTTGGAGCTGGGGGGATTTAATGAGATGACCTACCTACGGTCCCTCACACATGACATCCTTTTCACACACCACTGTAGAAGGCAAAGGGGTTCAGTAGCACCATCCCTCCTCAACTATTTAAGCGATCCCTTGCCCTGAAGCTTTTCATAAGCCTATTATCAGATCAAGATCTCAGCTTAGTGCTGAGGGGCCCGGTCCGGAACTGGAAGCTACACAATGGAGCAACCTGTCTCTGAAGACAGGGGCAGAAAGACCCAGTGGTGGAGTGCGTGACCCTGGAGGCAGGCTGCTGGGGTTCAAATCCAGGCTTTAACTCTACTGAGTTATGAGCAAACTGCAGTATTTCCTGTAGCCTCAGTTTCCCCATATGGTTTATGAGGGATAAAATAGCAGCATATGCCACGTAGCGTTATCATCAGGACTAAATGAAATAATCTGTCGCGTGTAAAACATGGAAATTTCCACAAATCACACACTCAAAACAACTTTGGTACATAAGCCATCTCCAAGTTTTTGCTACTTTATTATTTTTTTTTAAATATAACTTAATTAGGGTAATGCTCCAGAGGGGTATTGCTGCCTCCTAAAATATTTTACCAAATTTCTTTTTAAAGGATTATGCCAGTTACCATGTCACAAGCAAACTGTAGGCACTGGTTTTGTCATATCTTCACTAGTACTGACCATTATAACTATTTTAAGTTTTTTGAATATATAGGTGTCTCGTAGTTCCCTTAGTTTTTGTCTCTTTAACAGAAAAGGTGAACAGGGAGGCCAATAAGTTTGTTGGAACTGGGGAGGTATAATTTCCTTGAAGAGGGAACTCAGAATGAAAAAAACATACCCACACTTCGTAAATGTTGTGAAAATTGAGGATGTCGCTCTTCCTCTCAACTGCCACTACTTCTCTTTTCTGAGACACCCATTTCTATATATCTCACTTAGTTCTCTTGGCTTTACTGCTTGTCCCTCTGGAATGTACTGTCCCAAAATGATGGCAATTTAGAAGCTTGAGATAAACTTTTGATGAAACTTCAGACGGACGTCTATGTTTCTTTGAACCTTCCTTTTATTTAATGACAACTTTCAAACGCAGAGGAAAAACATAAATCCCTCTAGAAAATTATTGAAGGAGCCGACACTCGGTTTCTCCATCTGTCAAATGGGGTGGGAGGGCTGCAAAGGGCCCTGCATTTGGAAGGAGTGGCTTCATAGGATTTCAAAAACCTGCAGGGATTGGCAAAACATTTCTTGGGAGGAGGAGGAATTAAGCCAAGACCAAGCAGCGCTGCGATTCTCAATGTCCTGTTTGTTCATCCCAGGAAACTATAGGATGACAGAGAGTTAAGAATCCAAGAAAAGGGAATTGGAGCCTGAGGAGACCAGAAGCCATAGGCTCACAGTCTCCCGCCCCTAACAATGTCCTTACAGATATCAGGAGGGACTCTGGGTTTCCTACTCCCCAGCGTCTGAAAGTTCAAGACAGTTTTGTTAAATTTTCTCCATCTTAGCAGCCCCTTGTTTTTCCCCTGCATTGAAATTATATTTGCATTCCTTGCATTCTTCGCATTCTCGTTCTTTGGCATTTTTACTTGTTACTGTCTGTCTCCCTTAGTAGAATATAAACTCTAAGAAGGCAGGGAGTTACATCTGTCTCGTTCATTGTTGTATCTCCAGTTTCTGGAAGATGCTAGGTGTTCAAGAAACATTACTGAATTAAAAGGTGACCATAGTGGGCTAGAGATGTAGGGATCATCCAGGCTGCCCATCTTTGGGTTACATAAATACATTTCTTTTATTAAAATTGTCCTGTAAAATATACAGTTGGTTGAGATGGGATTTGGAAAAAGCAGTCTGATTCCAGAGTCCACGTATGTAACCATGAGGCTTTACAGCTGTGCAAAGGAAGACAGTGCAGCCAAATTAAGTCCATGTGGCAGAACAATATTTACTGATGTGGGAGAATAAATACTTATAATATGTCAGTGAGTGAGGGCATTAGGCTTCAATAGGCCTCTTCCAATAACCAATTAGGCCTTGGTTATTGGAAGAATTGCCACCCTTATTATTGGAAGAATTAAATGAATTAATGCATGAAAAGCACACAGAAGAGGGTCTAGCACATGCAAAGTTCTTGATATGTGTTGCCAAAAAGTTGGTGAGCTATCTCTCCTCTTCAGGATTTCTTAGGGAGAAGTCAACTCCTGGGCCACAATGTGGAGAGACAGCCTGTCATTGAAGAACTGCCTCCCTGGGCTTGAAATAATGTGGGGTACACCTTTCCACCTCACTCCTTTCCCATCCCGGGGGATGAGAACCCTGTACAGGCAACAGCTCTCTTCAGAGATATCCCTTCATCAAACCCTCTTTCTTTTCCATATTCTGACCCCTTTTAATATCTTTGATGTGCTTGAGAGGTCCACGAGTGGTAAGACCGGCTCTACTCTTCTCCTTTGTAACCTCTGCGTGGGAGGAGCCCTCACATTCACTTTGTGATAAGATATCCATGTATTGGCATCTCTTTAGAAACAGGAGCAGGGAAGGGTCCCACCGCCACCTCCTATTTCATGGCTGCAATGATGGTCTTGGGTTCTGACCCGTTGATCAGTGCTGCAAAAGGTAAAGGTCACTGGTTCCTGCCCGTCTTTGCCTTTTCACACTGGATTGGCTCCCTTGAGCTCCTGAGCCCACTCTGAAAGACCTGCTGGGCTCTACTTAAAAGTGCTGCCTGGCCAGGGCATTCCATACCTTCATCTACTCTCTTAACTCATAGCGAGGTAGGATGGCAGAGTAGTTAAAAGCACAGAACCTGGAGACGGAGTGCTTGGGTTCCAATGCTAACTTCCATTGTTATAAGCTGGGTAATTTAGGGCTTATAACTGCCCTAAAAGCTGCCCTGGGTCCCAGTTTCCTATTCTGTAAAATGGGAATGAGATAACGACCCCTAACTCACAGGGCTGTGGAGAGGATTAAACTGAGTTCTGCCCGGTATATAAAGCCATGGATACTAAACTCACTACAATGGGTGGGATGGACAGTCCTGTACAACAAAAAATCATCTCACCCAAAACGCCATTAGTGCTCCTAGCTGAGAAACACTGGCTAAGAGTATAGAGCCTGAATGCCTGCGATGAGTCGGAGATCTACCATCCACTAGGGTTGTGACTTCAGACACTACCTTTCTGTGCCTCAGTTTTCCGATCTGTAAAATAGGAGCAATGATAGCTTACCTCATGGGTTACCCTGAGGCTTCATGGAGTTCATATGTATTTTATAATTATATATTTTATTTATTTGTGTATGCTAAATGTTTTAAATATTTTAACTGTGTCTTAGGACAAGTCCTGGCACATAGTCGGCTACACATTTTAGCAATAGTTTCTGTTATCTTCTCCTTCTCTCTGAGGCTGCAGGCGAGACTGGAAGTGACATATGATGTATCATAAGCATTTTTCCTACACCATAAAATAAATCCCCTTTGACTGCTTCCTTTGAAAGTTTCCCTCAGAAGGCTGATCTTTCCTATATCTACTACTCATACGAGTAATAAGAGAAAACACTTTCCGTAACGGAGGGAAAAGGAAACTGGTCATGTCCTGGAGCGTGATGAATTAGACCAGCCTGAGGAGCCCAGGGGTCTTAATCAGAGGTGGTTCAGCATGGATAGTAGGTTCCTTCTCACAGCGCTAGCCTAGGCAATAGAGACAATTTGGGGGAGGGCAAAAAGGGAAATCTAGATGAACTCAGGGGCAGGAAGTAGACAGGTCTCATGAGGAACTAGAACCAAGAACTGGAAACTTCAAAATACACGAAGGCTCCCTCTTACCCTCACCACTCCCTCCCTACTCCTAGCCATCTTCATCTCTTGCCTGGACCGTTGCGACATTCTTGGCTTCTCTCCATGTTACCCCACAACCCAGTCTCCAAGAGCAGCCGGAGTGACTGTGTAAAATGTAGTAAGACTGGGTTGTTTTTCTGTACAAAACCTTTCAGTGGTTTCCCGTTATACCTGAGGGCAGGAATTCTCTGCTGTGTCCCTGGGTGTGGCACATAATAGGTACTCAAAAAACCTGCTGAATGAGTGAATGGAAATGCACCACCATTCAAAGTAGAATCCCTTTCTCCTTCTCCCTCTGAGGCTACAGGGTTCCTGGCATTCTCGATGAGGTCTCCATTCACACGGCATAAAATGGCCCAGGCCGGAGCTGTGTCACCTCTCAGCTCCAGCACCACCTGTTAACACATCTCAGAGCTTTAATTCCAAAGTTTTAGGAAAAAGAAGTTGACTGGTCCAGCTTGGGGAAGGGGTCTGCCCCTGTCCAATCAGTTATGGCTGGGGACTGTTGAAGCCCACTCCTGGAGGAAAGGCATTTCCAGGGAAGAAGAGCATGGCTGGCAGGCCGCCTCCCAAACTGGGTACTCCCTCGAGGGCAGAGCTCAGGCGGGGCGAGTCCTCGGCTCTTGGGGAATCCAGTAGTAGGCTTGGGGGGGCAGTTACGTCCTATCAAGAACATCCCAAGTAGAATCCTGGAAATGGAACAGGTATAATAAATTAGCCACTCTTTTTATTGAACGATTGAATCACATACCAGGAACAGTTCTCAGAACTTTATGGGTATCAACTCAATCTCCCTAACAATGCTTTGAAGTAGATACTATTACTCCCATTAAAGAGATGAGGAAGGGGGGGTCACAGAGAGATTGTCAGTCACAGAGCCAGAATTCTAACTTAGCATTCCAGCCCCAGACGGAACTTGTTTCTTAACCACCTAAACAAGGTAAGGATTCCCCTTTTGCAGTGAGGAAAATGAGGTTCAGAGAGATAAACTGAAAAAAAAAAAGTACGAAGGTCACCCGGATACAAAGTAGCAAAGCCTTGACTGCAATAGCTCTGCAGCCCTTAGGCCAAACTTCCCCATCACCTAGCTCACTACGATATTTTTTTAAAAGCTTCATTGAGACATAATCCACATGTCATACAAGTCACCTATTTAAAATGAACAACACAATGGCTTCTAGTACAGTTACAGATGTGTACAACCATCACAGTCAATTTTCCTACCACAATTTTATGGGTAACTCCATCCCAACGAGGGGAAGTGATTAGCCAATACTCACACAGAGAGTAGCTGGCAGAACGCAGGCCACTGTCACAATCACTGTGAGAATGTTTCTGGAAATCCCACAAGTGAACAGTTATGTTAGAAATCTGATGGCTCGTTATGGTGCAATCGCGTGGAGCAGAGCTCGGAGCAAACAGGACAAGAAAGTCCCCACCCCGTGGAAACAGTGACTGTCCAAAGATGAAAACTCTGGTCTTCGCAGCCTCCCCTGCCTACACAGGCAGCTGCTTTTCTTACTTCTCTCTTTTACTCCTTTGACAAAATATTATAGTCTTTTAAGCCTCAGTTCAAATATCTCCTCCTCCAGCCCTGGCTGGGTAGCTCATTTGCTAAGAGCAGGTTGCCTGTTGGATCCCTGGTCAGGGCACATACAAAAATCAACCAATGAATGCATAAATAAGTGGAACAACAAACAGATGTTTCTCTCTCTCTCCCTCTCTCTTTTTAAAAATCAATAGGCAAACATCTCCTCCTCCAGAAAGTCTCCCCTGATTCATACTCCCAGGTTGGGCTGAGTGCTCTCCTGTGGTGCTTGCCAGACATCTTCCTCTATCACCATAGCATAGCTACTCTCTCTGTCTTGGCCCCTCTGCCTTTGCTCACTCCCCTCAGTACTAAGTGCTTGCACTTTGGAACTAAAAAGGCATGGATTTAAATCCAGGCTCTGCCATGTCCTAGTGCTGTGATCTTGGGAAAGCACAAAGTAGGCCTTCCAAACTTTCCAGTTCCTTTCACTCCTTCATTGTGGCAGAGTTCTAAGAAGGTGCCTATTAAGCCTCAGTCTGCATTGGAATCCTGGGGTCCTCATGTCCTATAGCCTTCTGGGATGTAGCAGACACATTTTTGTTACTCGGCCTGTTTTCCTATGGTAAATTATTCCTCCTTCCTCTCAGGTGTCCAGCCTTTATGGTTTTGATAGTTTTGACCCCAAGTCTCAAGGGTGGACAGAAGACCCAAGGTTGGCCAATCCAAGTTCTATATCCTTTGTTTCCAATGATTAGTCCAGCGATGGGCCTATGACTTAATCAGAATCCCTTCATGAATTTTGTCATAGAAACATTAGAAGAAAATCTCTCTCTTTCTCTCCCAGCTCCTCATCCCCCACCTCATGATTTACGTGGCACCGAAGGCTTGGTACGGTCAGCAGCCATCTTGATGCCTGTCAGAGTGAAGTCAAGCAAAATCAAATAAACCTGAAGGATGGAAGGAGAGTTCTGATGACCTCTTGGATCCAGACAGGCCTAAAGTCCCTGTGGACTCTCATTTTCCTTCTGTCAGTCTAGGCTGGATTTCTGACATTAGCGACCAAAAGAATGCTGACCAATGCATGGGTTCACTTTAATATGCAAACAGGGCGGCAGGCTGTGAGGAGGTCTGAAGATAAGCTAGCAAACTGCAGATAGCAGACTAAACTGTTGAATTAACCCAAACTGGAGCCCACCTAATTTAGGACTTCTTGTTATGAGAAATAATAAAATTTCCTCAATTTCGAATTAGGCTTTTAAAAAAATTACATGTAACCGAAACCATCCTTAATTTGACCTCCAGCCCTCTCCCCATGATTCCTGTGGTCCTAGCAAGGGATGGAATGAAGGCGGGGCGACATCCCCCTCGTTAGCCCAGGAAGAGTATATTTCTTAGCTACTCTTGCTCCTTTGATGCCATTTTTTTCTTGCAGGTCCTCTCAACCCCTTCTGGATGCACTCCTGATTCCTTCATTCCCCCAAGTGTCCCTGGCACTTGGGTTCTACTGCAGTTTTGGGGAAACAGAGGGAGAAGTTCAGTACAGTACAGGAACCAACTTAAAATTGTAAATAAGAAGTCACTAAAATTTCACGGGCCATTATTGCCGAGAGCAATTGTTTTTCTGGCTGCATCCCTCCTTGGGAGTTGGCTTGCTACCATCTCCTCCAGCTTCTCTCTGGCCCCATTCTAGCTTCCAGCGGGCTGCTCCAAAGCTTCTCTTCCCCCCTAACGCAAAACACTTTCCTCTCCGTACTAGACCCCAAGCCGAACTTCAGGCTGAAGCTGCCCTCCTGAGCTGTCATTACAGTGCCCCTGGAAATAAAGGGCCAAGTACACTTGAAAATTATGGGGGGGCGGGGTTCTTCAACAAAATTAAATTTTTAGGCTGATAAATAATTTTCCTTCTGTACCAAGCAAGCTTCCGTGAATTTGGAAAAAAAGGGATTTTTTTTTCTCCTTCTAGCTACATAGCATCACAAGTTGTCCCAGTATAAATAAATATATATATATATATAATAAGTTTTATTTGACATACAGTTCATATACCATAATGCTCACCATTTTAAAGTGTACAGTTCAGTGGTTTTTAGTATCTTCATTCACGAGGTTGTGCAGTCACTGCTGTTACCTAAGTTCAGAGCATTTTCTTCACCCCAAAGGAAACCCAGAGGCATTAGAAGTCGCTTCCTATTCTTCCTCTTCCCTAGCTCCTGGAAACCATTGATATTAAAAGCTAATCTTAAAGGGAACACTTCAGTTTTTCACTCTCAAGTATGATGTTAGCTGTGGGTTCTCCTTTTTTTAAGATTTTATTTATTTTATTTTTGGACAGAGGGGAAGGGAGGGAGGGAAGGAAACATCAATGCGCGGTTGCCTCTCCCACGCCCCCTATTGGAGACCTGGCCCACAGCACAGAGGGTGTTCCCTGACTAGGAATCAAACCGGCCACCTTTCTGTTGCAGGCCAATGCTTAATTCACTGAGCTACACCAACCGGAGCAGCTGTGGGGTTTTTGTAGATGTCCGTTATCAGATTGAGAAGCTTTCCTTTTATTCCTAGTGTGTGAAGTATTTTTTATCATGAAAGGGTGGCAGATTGTGTCAATCTTTCTTATGTATCTATTGAGATAATCATAGGTTTATTTCTTGCCCTTTATGCTGTTAATATGGTGTATTACACTGGTTACTGTGTAGATAGTAACAAGATGTTTTTAACACACTCCATGTTGCTATGTTAAATTATCGTATTAGCTTATAAGTGCAGGTGGGCCTGATTTTAAGAAAATTTGATAGATTAAAAACCCAGACTTATACAACTACAGGTTTAGTTACTTAGGTTAACAAACATTGTTTTTTCTTCTTTACAAATTTTTTCCTGAAGGAGAAAATTCATTGTGAGCATATAAAATGTGATGCAAAAAATGAGATTTCAGGCTTTTTAGGAACTGTGTGTTAGCATCAATCTCTCTGAGGCTGACAAAAGTTACAGCATGCATGAAGATAGGCTAGCCTGGGCGGTGGCCTCACGGGTCAAAATGGGCTCTTTTTCCTCCTCAGGCTTCTGTAGCCACCATGGCAGCTGGGAAATTGATTGTCAGCCTCCAGAACGGAGGAATCTCCTCTCTTGGGCAGGAAAATAGAATTAGGTTTAAAAAGAGATAATAGTTCATGGGAGTCCACGTACTCCCTTTTTCTTTTTTTTTTTTTAATTTCCTCTTCTGGAACTTTCTATCCTGAGAGGAAAAGTTGCTGTCGCATATCTTGCTCCAGATGAAGAGAGCTGTGAATTCAGTTTAGCCAATTACCACTTCGAGGACATCTATTTTTGTGTGTCCATCATTGCTTTTTTGGGGGAACTTCCCCCCAAACCCACCCTTTGTGATACTCACAGGACTGCCAATCACTGGACTCGACCTCTCTGACCACAGTAGTGACTCAGCTTTGACTTTCTCAGGACTTTAAGACAGTGAGTGGAGAAATGCAGCAATAAAACGTAGCTGAAGCTGGGTCATTTGATGTGTTTACTATGTAGCAGTGGTTTTCACATGTGGTCCCTGGACCGGAAACATCGGCAGCTGGAAGCTTGTTAAAATACAGATTCCTGGGCCCCACCATACACCTACTGAATTAGAAATCCTTGGAGCAGGCCCCAGCAATCGGTGTTTTAACAAGCCCTCCGGGTGATTCTGTCCTAGAGAAACTAGAAGTTTCTGTTAGAGGGATTCCCAGAGCTTACCTGAATTTTGTCCTTTCCCAGAACTTGACTGTTGAGCAAAGAATCAAAGAAGGGCCCTGGCTGGTGTGGCTCAGTGGACTGAGTACCGGCCTGTGAACCAGAGGATCACGGGTTCCATTCCCAGTCTAGGGCACTTGTCTGGATTGTGGGCCAGGTCCCCAGTAGGGGGCACGCGAGAGGCAATCACACATTGATGTTTCTCTCCCTCTCTTTCTCCTTCCCCTCCTCTCTTTGAAAATAAATAAAATCTTTTAAAAAAGAGATCAAAGAAGGTTATTGCTCTTTCTTCTCCTAGGACATTGGCAAAGCCAGCTCTCCACCTCTAAATCCCCAGCCTGTGGGAAAGGGGGAAAAGGGGAAGCAGATGGCTATCAACATTTATGTATGTGTGTATTTAGGAATGATGTAGGAGTAGTGACGCTCATGTCAACTCTATTCAATTTCCAATGGTGGGTACTTGCATGGTCACACCGAGCATGCTGTAAGGGAGGCTGGGGAATATGACTTTGAGCTGGGCAGCCATTTACGCTGCTACATCTTGAGGAGAGGGTTACTTTATTACTAGAAGGAAGAAGGAAATAATGGATAATGGAGAACAATTAGCCATTTTTTTCACACTTTCCAACCCTGGGCCTTATATTCATGTGTTGAAAGCCCAGATGCCTTCAGTGGCTAGCAGGTGATTAACTGAGTAAAACAATCTGAGTATGAGACTAGAAGGAATGAGGGGACTCTGTGACAAAGTGGGCAGCACCATGTGCTGTCTAAGGGAGCAGTAGCTAACTGCCTACCCAATAATCCTTCTCCCTTTTTCTTTGCTAACAGACCTCCAAGTTCATTTGAGTGGTAGTGTAACCAGGGTATAAATCACGATTTTCTGAGCCAATCAGGACATTTCTGTTTCTTGTGTCCCCAGCCTCCCTCATAGCTGTGAGTGTCCATATGACACCATGGGGTTCTTCTGGGAAAGACTTTGCTTTCCTAGTAAAGGGTCAGCCATGACTGGGGCTTCCGCTTACCTGTGCCTTTCGCTTTGAATGTGAGTGTAATGCCCTGAGCGGGGGCAGCCCTCTTTAACAGTGGGGTGACGAGAATGTGGGGAAGGACAAAAAAACCGTGATGATACTGAGCGAGAGAGAACTGAGGCCAGAGGCTGCCGACTTCCAGATGTCTTGTTACAAAGATTAAAACAAACAAAAAGCAAAAATCAAAATACCTGTTTGTTTAAACAACTTAAAGTTGGTTTATCTGAACCTTATGGCCATTCAAAACTGATTAAATCCTTCCAGAGTTTTTCTATATGTATATTTATCTTGTAAAAATATTAAATACAGAGGGGACCGCCAGTCAGGATGGTGGCATAGGTAAATCCGGACCTTCTCTTCACATAACCACATTAAAATTACAGCTAAAATATAGAACAAACATCTCTAAGAACCATCAGAAATTGAGTTGAATGGAAGTCTGACAACTAGGAAATTAAAGAAACCATATCATTCAGACTGGTAGGAGGGGTGGAGATGTGGAAGGGGCTGGTCCCACATCCATGTGTGGTGGATAAAAATTCAAGAGAGCTATCCTGGGAGCGAGGAGTCCCAGCCCCACACAAGGCAGGGTTCCAGGGCCAGAAAAATAAGTCCCCATAACTTCTGGCTTCAAAAACTGGTGAGCTGATGGAAGAAACTTATGGAGTCCCAAGCAGTTCCTCTAAAACAACCCCCACACAGACTTACTTAGACTCACGCTCTCTGAGCTCCAGCACTTAGGTAGCAGTTTGAAAGACACCAGTGGCATACAGGGAGAAACTGTAGTGTCTCACATCAAGGTGAGAGTTGGTGGACAGCTTTCTCCCTGACAGAAAGGCAGGCAGAGGTCATTGTCCCTTTTCTGAACCCTTCCCCCACAGAGTCACAGAGCCAGCAGGCAGGTGCTATATCTGAGACTCCATCAATCTGGCTAACACTGTTTGCCCAACCTGAAGATTCCCGTGGCTCCCCCCCCCCAACTTATGGGCCCCCCTCAAGCGTCTTTTCCATATGAATAGCTGGTCTTGGCTCATGCTTCACAACTTTCTAAGATAAGCAACAGCCAGCCTCAGTTAGCTCCCAACCCCTGTACCTCTTGCTAAGTGGTCCCAGGCTGGGCACTAGCAGCAACCAGCCTACATCCATAGCTTGGCTTCATATAAGAATCTCTGAGCCCAGCACAAGTAGCAGCTATCTCAGATTGCTTTATAGCCCAGGAAGGGTGGCCCTGGGCAAAACACAGATGGGGACTGAACTTGCAAACCTCAGAGTCTACACACCCAGTGGACAGCTACAGACCATGTTGGAGTACTACTACTCTGTCCCTGCACAACTGATCATCCATTGAGGGCAGAGGTTAGCGGTAAGTGGTCACAGACAATTCTTACAGTTTACTGGCCTGGGTGAATCCCTCCCATTGACCTGCCAACAGCAATCAAGGCTCAACTACAAGAGGAGGGTGTACTCAGCCCTCACAAAAGGCACTCCTGGAGTACCCAGCTTTGGTGACAGGGGAGGTAGTGCCACTAAACCCTACAGGACACCTACTATATTAGGCCACACTACCAAGACACAGAGTCATAGCAGCTCTACCTCATACATAGAAACAAACACAGGGAGGCTGCCAAAATGAGGGGACAATAAAACATGGCCCAAATGAAAAAACAGATCAAAATTCCAGAAAAAGAACTAAACAAAATGGAAATAAGCAATCTATCAGATGTAGAGTTCAAAACACTGGCTATAAGGATGCTCAAGGAACTTAGAACTTCAACAGCATAATAAAGACCCAGTCATAAACGAAGAAAACGCTAATTAAAATAATGAACAATTTACAGTACAGTGGATGAAGCTGAAAATCAAATCAATGATTTGGAACATAAGGAAGCAAAAACAACCAATCAGAACAACAAGAAGAAAAAAGAATCCAAAAAACTGAGAATAGTATAAGCAGCCTCTGGGACAGCTTCAACAGGTCCAACATTTGCATCATAGGGGTGCCAGAAGGAGAACAGTAAGAGCAAGATATTGGAAATCTAGTTGAAAAGTAATGAAAGAAAACTTCCCTAAATTGGTGAAGGAAATAAACATGCAAGTCCAGGAAGCACAGAGAGTCCTAAACAAGATGGATGCAAAGAGGCCCATTCCAAGACACATCATAATTGAAATACCAAAGGTTAAAGATTAAGAGAGAAATTAAATGCAGCAAGAGAAAAGCAATTAGTTACCTACAGGGGAGTTCCTATAAGATTGTCACCTGATTTCTCAAAAGAAACTTTGTAGGTAAGAAGGGATTGGTAAGAAATATTCAGTCATGAAAAGCAGGGACCTATAGCCAAGATTGCTCTACCAAGCAAAGCTATCATTTAGAATCAAAGGGCAGATAAAGAGCTTCCCAGACAAGAAAAAACTAAAGGAGCCCATCATCAGCAAACCATTATTATTTGAAATGTTAAAGGGACGTTCTTAAGAAAAAGAAAATCAATACTATGAGCAATAAAATGGCAATAAATACCTATCTATCAACAACTGAATCTAAAAAATAAACTAAGCAAACAAGAACAGAGACAGAATCATGGGTACAGAGAGCGTTTTGATGGTTGTCAGATGAGAGGGGGTGTGGGGAAAGGGAGAAGAGTTACAGGGATTAAGAAGTACAAATGGGTGGTTACAGAATAGTCGTGAGGATGTAAAGTACAGCATAGGAAATGGAGTAGCCAAAGAACCTAGGCATGACCCATGGCCATGAACAATGGTGTGGAGATTGACTGAAGGAGTAGGGGGTGCTAGGCAGAAGGGTGCAAAGGGGGAAAAATTTGGACAACTGTAATAGCATAATCAATAAAATATAATTAGAAAATATTAAATACACACACTGCTTTGTAGTTTGCTTTCCAAATGTACAACACATTATGTGCAATGTTGTATCATAAAATATTGTACGATATTGTAAGAATCATTCCTTGTCATTTACTATTGTCCAACATTTTACATTTTAACACCTTTAGAATACCCATTGTATGATTGTAACATAATGTATTTAATCAATCCTTTACCATTGCACATTCAGGTAGTTTACACGTTTGTTGCTTTTGAAGAGGAGGTTAGCTATTATAAACAATTCGTCCTTGCACTAACTTGTAAACACCTGAACATATCCTTGTAGTTACATTCACATGATAAGTCCAAGAGGCCTGTGCTAGGCACTAGGAGACACTAAGAGATGAGTAGGATGTGGTCCCTGTCTTCAAGGAGCTCATAATGGGATGGCAGAGACAGGTAAGACAATAGGCAGTGATATGACAGGATAGAACTAGTGTCAGCTGTGGTAGGCAGCTTCTGACAAGGTTCTGGACGATCCTGCCTCCTGGTATTTATGATCTTGTGCAATTCCCTACCTGTGAATATGGGCTGGACTTTGTGAAATATTTCTAATGAATGGAATATGACAAAAGTGATGGGACATCACTTCTCTGATTAGGTTACAAAGGACTGTGACTTCTCCTGTGCTAACATGCTTGCTCTTGTCCTCTCGTTTGCTTGTCCTGATGCTGCCAGCTGCCATGCTTATGTGGTGGAAAGACCTACAAGGCAAAGAGCAGAGGGAGGACTCTGGCCAGCAGCTCCTGAGAAACTGAGGCCTCAGTCCCGCAGCCTGTGAGGAAGTGAATCCTGACTATAGTCATGTGAGCTAGGAAACAGGCTTTTATCAGCTGAGCCTTAACATGATTGAGGCCTCAGCTAACCCGTGCCTGTATGCCTGATCCACAGAAACTGTGAGATAATGAATGTGTGTTAGTTTAAGCTACTACATTTTGGAGACATTTGTTATGCAGCAATAGATAATTAACATACAAATTAGTTATTAGAGTGGTACAAATTAGTGCAGGGTGTGATGGATACACATACGAAGATGAGGCATCAAACCTCTGTGGCGGGGAAAGGCTACATCTGGTAAGACTTCTGAGAGGAGGGCAGGCTTGCATTGCATTTTATAGGCTAGAGAGACCTTAGGGGAAGGAGAGAGAGAAGGCATTTCTAGGTAGAGGTTGCAGAACAATCAAGTTTTATGACCATTTCCCAAACCTGCTACCAGCTTACTTTTTGTACCCTTGATCAGAGGTGAATTTAATTGTGAAAGCAACAGAGCTTTAGCTTCAGCGTCCCTGACCTGCACAGACCCCTTCCAAATCCCAGGAAGGGCGCAGTTTGTGTTGTTAATTTTGCTTTCTTTTTCTTGAAGAGGTCACCCGACTTCAGCCCCCCGTCTCAGTGGACCTGCCAGGATACTTCCACTGCCCTCCCACTCACCCCTCCTAATCTACAGAATAGACTCACCGGTATATATTTTTGTATTTTATTTGGCTCTGACTCTTTCAAAACTGTTTCTCAGCAGTGCTCAGCCTTGTCCCCGCTGCCTTCGCTTCCTTAACATAAACAATCTAGGTTCTGTAGTCTTTCCTCACAGGCCCTATTTTCTAACTCGTTAATCATTTTTACTGCTATTTTTGAAGCCTCTCGTAGTTTTCCCTCAGGCAGTGGTGCCCAGAATGGATGTGTTTTTCTAAACAGCAAGTCTGGCTTCTGGCCAAATGGCATCTGAGCAAGGCCACTTTGGGGCTGGCTGAGTCCCAGGGACAGGCTCTTTGTCCTGTGTCACTCCATGCCCAACTTCAGAACGACTGCGATTCAGAGAAATAAAAGGAGTGACTAGGGAGAGGCAGAAGGAATAATAGGAGACAGGGAGCCCTGCCATTTGCTTAGCAGTGGGATCTCTCTTTTAGGGTACTGGTGGCAGTATCTGAAGATGGTGATGGTCTGCCAGAGAGATGGAAACTGACTTTATGCATGCCTACTCTGTACCGGGCACATGGGCTTGTCAGCCATCATCTCGTGGAATTCTCCCTACGTCTCTGAAAGTTAAGAGCAAGACACTCCATTATACAGCTGAGGAAACTGAGGTTCAGAGATGAGAAGTTGTGTGCATGACTCACAGAGAGTGGGGGTCCTGCCCAGCTGACTTGAGAGCTCAGGCTCCAGCCCCCACCTCACAACCCCCTTTCTTTTATTTGTTCTCTCAGAGGCATGTCACCTACATTCAAGTTCTAGATGAAAGTTGGTGGGCATGCAGCAAAACTCCACCTGGAAATAAGTTTAATGAAAAAGTCAGGCAGGCTAAATTTTGTTTCTGGAAGATCTGTCTAAATGAAGACGACCCACCAGAGAGCTGGGAGTCCTCCCAGAGTTGGAATTCACTTCCAGGAAGAAAAACAAACAAACAAACAAACGAAATCTTGACATAAGAGAAGGCAGGCAATCTGGACCCCAAACCAGGAAGGGGTTAAGAGGCTTGACAGACTATAGCAAGGGAATAACAGTGAAAGTAATGAAAATAGTAACTACTGTTTATTGAGAATTTACAAAGTGCCATGCACTGTGCCAGATGCTTAGTAGATCTTATCCTCACAACAGCCCACTGAAAAGGTGGTGTTATCATTCCTATTTTTAGATTGGGAACCTGAAGATGAAGAAACTTACACACAGGTAGGCAGCAGTGATGCAGGGACTTGCACCTAGGTGCTTCTGGCCCCGAAGCCATTGCTTTTAACCATTAGGCTTTAGCAGGTCAGGGAGATGGGAGTGGGAGAAAACTGATTCCTGTGGATGAAATTAACATGTCGAAACGGGGGTTAACGAGTGCCATAACTTGCGAGGATGTGGCACAGAGGAGGCTAGGACTCTCCAGACCCAGTTCCTGTGAACAGCAGGAGTGACTCAGGGGAGCCTCCAGCTAGCAGTTGAGTGCTGTGGGAAGTGTATGCAAAGGAAGCTCTTGGATCCAGAGTGGGTGGAGATAAGCAGAGTGTCTCAATATTCATTGACCTCTCTCCTAATTGGCTCAGAAACTTGAGGGGGGTGGGGCTTTGGCCTCGGATGCTGATTTGAGGCTGGACCAGGGAATTGGAGCTGGCTCGCCCTGCTGGCGCTTCTGTGCTGGAGTCACACACCTGTGTTTGGATCCCGACTCTCTTCCTTCTGGGACCCTGGCTTAGTAATTTAATAACTTTGAGCCCCAGTTTTCTGTAAAGTGGGGATAATCAGAGTAATATATATAGCCAAATAATAGATAACAATTGTGCTGTTGGGAGAATTCAGTGAGTTGATAGTTGTGAAGGACTAACTCAGTGCCTGGGACAGTGGGTGCCTGGTAAGTGGCAGCCATATTATTGTGGGAGTCTCTCCTCAGCGGAGCAGGTGACGCTCTTTCTACTTTACACTTACTTTAACTTCCATTGCCTGCTTTGGTAGGAAAGTGAGGCTGTATTCCAGGGAGGGAGTCAGTTTAGTACCTCCCTCACCATTCATTTATTCAAACTGTGAATGCTTTTTATTGTTTTTTTTTGGTTCACAGCTCATCCCACAACTGTAATTTGTCTCTTGCCTGGAAGATATTTACCTGTCATATAAAAGCAGTAGATTTTTCATGCTAGAAATTTTGTCTATGCCATTTTTCTATGTCTTTTGTAGACAAAACATTGTATCACTTATGGTTCATTGGTTAAAAACATCAGCGACCAGTTATGGTCTTAATGACAACAACAACAAAGATAATGTTATTGGAGAGCTGACAGCTCAGTAAACAGAAAGCTGAACATCAAGACTTAGAAAAAGCCCACAGGGTAGCCCTAGGGGTCTAGGTAGTAGGAAGTGAGGGACAGTTTCTCCAGGCGCTGTCAGATGTGCCTTGTGTTCGTTTACCCAAGGTGGATTTCTTCCAAGGGAGCTTTGATTGACTGACTTGGGTTGTGCATCTACCCATCCTGTTCAGGCAAGGAGAAGGCACCTTGACTGAAATTCATCATAAGTGAGCATACACTGGGAGAGAGGAATGCCCAGAAGATAAATGGAAGTGCTGTTACCAGAAGACGTGAATGTATGCTGGGCGAGCACGAATGCAGGTGTCCTCTATGAATTCTGTTCTGTGTTGAAATATCGAGATTCTGAAATTTTCAAGTGTGCTCAAATATGCAGAATGGTTGAAAGGATAAAACGATGAATACGTATATACCTTTCATTTCAATTCAACAGTTGCTAATATTTTGCTACATGTGCTTTAATTTCTCTGTGCTTTTTTAAATTTGATGAACTATTTGACAGCTATAGACATTATGGCCTTTATCCTTTAAATATTTCAGGTATTTCCTGAGGAAAACAACACTCTCCTAAATAACTGCAATACCTTTACCACATCTAGGAAGGTTAATAAATATTCCATAATATCTCTTAATAGTGAGTTTATGTTCAAATTTCCTCACTTGAGACAAGAATGTATTTTATACATCCCAACAAACCTGAGTCAAAACCTTCCTGTGGGTATATGTTTGGGCAAATAAAAACACTTTTTAAGAAAAATAAAAGCAGCTCAATAGACAAAGTTCAATTGAATGCTGTAATATAAATTGAGATTGCCCTCCCAAAGAATGTGAAAAATAATGAAGTAAAGATATTTACAGATGACAGGCTCACCATGAACCTTAAATCAGTTTGTTTTACAAAAAAAAGACTATGAAATATTCACAATAACAAGTCATTAAAATAGGCACAATCGTACTTGAACTTTCAAAACTTTTTTAAAAATAAAGTATATTTTATTGATTACAGTTATCCCATTTTTTCCTCCCCTTTATTCCCTTCCACCCTACACCCCCCCTCCCACTAGCATTCCCCCCACCCCCCTGCCCTTAGTTCATGTCCATGGGTCATATAAATAAGTTCTTTGGCTTCTCCATTTCCTATACTGTTCTTAACCTTTCCCTGTCTATTTCGTACTTAGCATTTATTCTTCTTATTCCCTGTACCTTTTCCCCCATTCTCCTCCCTCCCCTTGACAACTGATAACCCTCCATGTGATCTTCATTTCTGTGATTCTATTCCTGTTCTAGTTTGCTTAGTTTGCTTTTGTTTTTGTTTTTGTTTTAGGTTCAGTTGTTGGTAGTTGTGAGTTTGTTGTCCTTTTATTGTTCATAGTTTTGATCTTCTTCTTTTTCTTAGATAAATCCCTTTAACATTTCATATTATAAGGACTTGATGATGATGAACTCCTTTAACTTTACCTTATCTGGGAAGCACTTTATCTGCTCTTCCACTTTTTATATGATAAAGAAAATCATTGTCAAACCTACTAAACTTATGGGAAAAACTCTTTCCTATAGGTTTAATAGGTTTGACAGCATTTTATTTATCATATTACAAGAAAATTAAGTGGTATTTGGTAAATTTCTCTTTCATTCAAAAGATTTTCATAGTTATGGCATCTAGAATTTGTTGGTATGAATAAATTACTCAACATTAAACCCTTCATAAGAATCATATGTTTTTTTAAAAAAAACTTAATTGAGCTTAATTGAGGTATAAGTTGTACACAATTCAGTCCACCGTTATTATTCAAGTGTGTATTTAATTTAATGAGTTTCCCAATATATACAGTTTTATTATAACTATCACAATTACATAGAGAATTCCAAAATATATATTTCTATACTCCATTAATACTATCACATAAAAAAAATACACAAACAAAACACACATTTATACCATCATGTAATTACCGTGCGTTAAACGTTTGGAATAATATTTTCCAATATTGAATTTCCAAGATTTAAGTATCCAGTATATATCAGACAAAAATACTTTTCACTACCAATGTAAAGTAATATTTTGTCAAGGGAGTGTTAATTGTAATTTTGTTTCAAAAGAAAATTTATTTTATAAATTGTGATTAAAAATGAAATTTGACCTTCATACAAAAAATAGTTTTATAAATTATTTTTTGTCAAGATTGAATCAAAGGTCACTTATGGCACTTGGTTGTTGGGTCTCTTTATTTTCTTTAATTCCCCTAAAATTTTAACTTTTTTAATGACAGTGACATTTTGAAGGGTCTGGCTAGCTGTTTTGTAGAAAATTTTACATTGCTTCTGTTGCATCTCTTTTGTTTTTATACAGATATTTTATTGTGGCAAAATATAAATAACAAAATTTTTGCCATTTTAACCATTTTTAAGTACACAATTCAGTACACTGGCATCAGGTACATCGGCATGTTGTACAACCATCACTATTATCTGTTGCCAGAACTTTTTTTATCATCCCAAACAGAAACTCTGTACCAATAAACAACTCCATATTTCCCTTTCTGCCACTTCCTGGTAACCTCTCTTCTATTTTCTGTCTCTTTGAATTTGCCCATTTTAGGTACCTCATCAAGTGGAACACACAATATTTGTCCTTTTATGTTTGGCTTATTTCAGTTGCTAAATAAACAGGTTGATATATATCAAAATGAATGTTTCCTCAGGAGCTCTATGGTGAACATCAAACAGATAACAATAGTGGCAATAGGTCTAAGTTACTCTAACAATGGCCAGGGTCTACGTTGCCTCCCTTGAATCTAGGTAAGCTCTATGATGGCTTTCATCAATTGAATAGGATGGAAACGATGTTGTGTCAGTTTCCAGGCTGGCCTTAAGAGAACGGAAGCTTCCAAGGCCTGTCTATGGAGCCCGAGCTGCCCCGTAAAAAGTTTAACTACCCTGTTAAAGAGACAATGTGGAAAGGCTCTGAGACTACATGGAGAGGGGAGCGGCTGAACCCAGTCTTTCAGTCATCCCCGTCAAGAGCCAGGCACAGGAGAAGGCTACGCTGAGCCCTGCAGACTAGCTTAGCTGCCAGTCAGAATACTACCAACTGACTCTGGTTGATGGCATACGGAAGAGAGAAATCACCCAGCTCAGTCCTGGCCAAATTACTGACTCAAAAGTTGTGAGATATAATACAGTGGTTGTTTTAAGCCACTGAATTTTGGGGTAGTTTTTTACATAGCAATAGATAACCAAAGTATGACCTCAAGTTAGTGAATACAAAGTAGACTGTGTAAGGACGCAGAAAATGTCCCGTTTACATTGGGTTGGACAAAAACTTCATTTGTTTTTTTCTGTAAGATGGCTCTGGTAGCACTTAGTTGCCTTTAACTTAATTGGAAACAATTTTGTTAGGCAATATTGTGACAGCTGTCATATCAGTGTGCTTTTAAAAAAAACATCAAAATTGGTGAATTTTTGTGAGGCCATTTTAATATTGAAGATGAAAGAAAATACACAATATTCTCAGCATATTATGCTTTATTATTTCAAGAAAGGTAAAAATGCAACTGAAACACAAAGAAAAGATTTGTGCAGTATATGGAGAAGGTGCTGTGAATGATCGAACGTGTCAAAAGTAGTTTGCAAAGTTTCATGCTGGGGATTTCTCGCTGGATGATGCTCCACAGTCAGGTAGATCAGTTGAAGTTGATGGCCGTCAAATCAAGACATTAGTAGAAAACAATCAGTGTTCTATCATTCGGGAGATAGCCGACATGCTCAAAATATCCAAATCAATAACGTTATTGGTGAAAATAAAATGTGTCTTTTATGTCATGGAAAAAACCATATGGACTTTTTGGCCAATTCTATGTCTTATGTAGATTTCCATGCTATAATTTTAATCCTGTATGCACTTATGTCAGGTGTTTCTAACACATGAGTTTTGTCCAAGAATCATGCTCTATAAGGCAAGTGAGCTTGAATATTGCCAAATGATTCCGATTTGTTGAGGAAAAATATGAACAATAATAGTGACCATATGGACAAGATATCTGTGGGTAAA
Organism: Mormoops blainvillei; assembly: GCA_004026545.1. Classification (NCBI taxonomy): domain Eukaryota; kingdom Metazoa; phylum Chordata; class Mammalia; order Chiroptera; family Mormoopidae; genus Mormoops; species Mormoops blainvillei. The sequence continues at coordinate 198,803 of PVJD01001792.1, read as the reverse complement.
TTGAAGATAATATACTCAAGAGACTGGAAATGCTTTGCTCTGAGGACAGCAAGTTACTGCATATCTTGAAAATATGAACTTATTCTACTCCAAAGACTTTGCTGGTGGAAATTTGGGCAAAAATGTGAAAAAGACTAATAACCTCTATGCAGGGCCAAGTAGGTAAAAATGACCCACATCCTTCTTTACAGCAATGACTAAATTGCTATAGACAGCTTTTAAAAAATTAATTAATTATCCAGAAGCAAACAGTTGGGGCCAGAAATAGGAAGGAGCTGGCTGGTGCTTTCAGTCCTTCAGGTGCTTGTCACACGTTGCCGTGACTGTGTCCTGCGTTTCCTGGGGTGCTTTCACCCAGTTCGAGTTAACGCAACTCCTACTTACCAGACTAGGGGCTTTAAAGGTGCCTGCAAAGTAACCCAAAATTTGACTGTATGTAAAAACAAGAGTGTAAGTAAATCTTAAAAAAAAAAAGGCTCTCCTGATTTGAAATTAAGATTATATGAGATAGAATTTATATTTATTCTTGTCTAATGACCCTCGACCTGTGTGTATGTTGTGCCTGACAACAGCATGAAGGCTGCATAGCATTCCATTGTTATGTAATATATCACTTTTTTTTTCCATTCAGATGTTGATAAACATTTGTGTTGTTTCCAACTCTTGGCTATTGTGACTAGTGCTACTATGAACAGGGACGTGCAAATAGCTCTTCGAGACTCTGCTGTCATTTCTTTTGGATATATACTCAGAAGTGGGATTGCTGGATTATATAGTAGGACTAGCTTTAATTTTTTTGAGGAAATGTCATACTGTTCTCCATAGTGGTCGAAACATTTTACAATCCTACCAACTACAGATTGCTTTTAGAGGTTCAACAGTCATGTATATAATAAGATTGTCTTAGGTGCAATAGAGAACATCAACAGAAATAAAGCCCAGACCAATGTACTTCAGATATGTCAATCAGGAGAGTTTGAAACAACTGTTAAAAAACACTGATCATACTTCATGTTTTTTTAAAAATGGAAACATATAGCCCTGACTGCTGTGGATCAGTTGGTTGGACATCATTGCAAAAAGTGAAAGGTTGCTGGCTCAATTCCCTCTCAGGGCACTTGCCTGGGTCGCGGGTTTGGTCCCCAGTCGGAGCGTGAGAGGCAACACTTGTTTTTCTTCCTCTCTTTCTCCCTGCCTTCCCCTCTCTCTAAAAATAAATAAATGAAATCTTTTTTAAAAATGGCAACATATAATTCACAGACGTTATTTTTAAATACTTTTAGTGTCACTAGACTTGTTCTGATTTATATTTTGGCTTCTGTTTAGAAAGATCTGGCTATAATATTTTTAGACTATTTTAATAGCCCTTTCTTTGTGTTAAATTTTGAATGATTTCAGGTCTACAGCAAATAATAATTTAAGTACTTATAACCCAGCTTGAACCAAACTGTATTTTTGCCATATTTCTTTGTCTCTGTCACCAGGAGTAGTATAGGAAAAAAAAAACCAATAAACATTTCCATTCCTGCTGACCATGACAGTAAGCATAAATGCATGACATCAGAGAAAAAAATTAGAAAGTAAATGAATTCATATTTGGCTACCTATTGCTCTTCCTATAATTTGAGAAGAGCATAGCCCAATAGTTAAAATCATGGCTCTGAAGTCATACGGTCTTGATTCAAATCCTATGCTTGCTTCTTGCTGGTTTTGTGGCCTTTAGCAAGTTCTTAATTCTATCCCTGCCTCAGTTTCCTGTTCTGTAAAATGGAGAAAATCATAATACTTCCCAAGGTGTTCAAAAGGATTAAAAGAAAAACATGTGCTCTTATGTATTTACTATGTACAGCCAGTGACACATAGCAAAGCTTCAATAACTATTAGTAATTGTTTATTTTGTTTATTGAGCACTTGCTAATGCCAAATGTTGTAGTGCTGGCTGAGAATTCAGCAGTGAACAAGAGAGACAAAGACCTCCATGGAGTTCACTTTCTAGCGACAAATAAGCAAAGCAATTTCAGATAGTGGTGGGGACTGCAAAGAAAAGAAGGTATGGGAAGGGGGTGTGGGAAGTTCTTTAGACAGGAGACAGGATCACAGGAGGCCTGTATGAAGCCTTCAGAGGTGAAATTTAACTGAAAGTAGCAGAAGGAACCAGTCATTTGGAAGTTTGGGCAAGAGTGTTTAAGAGAGAGAGAGAGAGAGAGAGAGAGAGAGAGAGAGAGAGAGAGGGAGGGAGAGAGAGAATAGTATGTGCTTAGGTCCTGAGGCAAGAAAGCTTGGTTTGTACTAGAAGACCCCCCGCCCCCCAAAAAAAAAATTGGCTAGACCTCAGTACCTCAAGAGGAAGGAAAGTCAGGCAGGACATCAGTTAGGAATGGCAGACCAATTAAGGACTTGCGGAGCATAACAGAAAGCTTGGACTTTATTCTCAAGGGACTGTGAAGACATTGGGGGGGTTTTATTGCTAGGAGGTGCAGCACTCTGCTCTGTGGAGGAATTTGTGTGCCTTCCTGTAGCTCTGTTTTAGAATTAAGAGTATGTGTATGCTGTGGAGCAACTTCTGCGGATACCACGTTGGTTACACGTGGGCACCCCCTGGTGGACTTGGTGGCTCAGCTTGTGTAGTTTCAGATCAGCAATAGCAAAATTCGTGAGCAATTTATCCTTTCATTCAACAAATATTTATTGGGTGCCTACAGTGTGTCGGGCTTTGTTCTGTTGCTGAAATATCCATGAACAAAACAAACATGTGTGCCCTCATGGAGCTTACATTCTGGTCTATGTGGGTGTGGGGAGAGAGACATTAAATTCATTAGCAAATTGTTGGATGGAGTATATAACAGAAAAATTAAGAGGGGCACTGGGTTATGATATGCAGGGAGGATGGTGGTGCTTCGATTTTTAATATAGTATCAGTGAAAAAAACATAGTCAGAGAAGGTCTCATTGAGAGGGAGACCTTTGAACAAAGAGGTAAAGGAGGTGACAGGGTGAATGCTGCTATTATCTGGAGGAACAGCATTCTAGGCAGAAGGATTAGCAAACACAAAGGCCCTGAGTCTATGTTCAGGTTTGAGGAACAGTAAACAGACCAATGTACCTCAAGTAGAGGGATAATGAAAAGAGTAGGAGATGAGGTTAGTTGTGCCAGGGAGGGGGATCTTGAGGGTCACGTTGGCCAATGTAAGAATTTTGGTTTTCACTTTGAAATAAGTACCCACTGGAGGGGCAACATGATCTGATTAGGGCTTTAACCGAAGCCCACTGCTGCTGTGTTAATCGATTGTGGGAGAGCAAACGTATGAAACGGCAAACAGTTACACATTTACTAAGGCGGTAAATCATCTGACTCTGGACAAATTTTGAAGGCAGATGCTGCGAACTTGCTGATGAATGTAGGGCGAGAGAGAGGAGTCGAAGATCTTAGTACATAAATGGTATCACTTAGTAAATTGACAGGGAGAGGTGATCCAACACTACAGCCAAAAAATTCACACACACAAAGTATTTTAGAAGCATATCAAAGTTAATTAGTACTGTAATTTTTCTATTTTGTGATAGTGAAAATTTAAAAATTTTTGAATTCTGAATTTTTTTGGTATATTTTATTGAGTATGTTATTACAGTTGTCCCATCACCCCTGCCTTTATCCCCTCTGCCCTGCACCCCATCCCATCATCCCCACACCTCTTAGTCCACGTCCGTGGGCTGCACACACTAGTTCTTTGGCTTAATTTCCCACACTACTTGAACTTTGAACTTTCCTAAAGAGGGCCCCCCAAACTGAATAAGCTTCAGGCCTCCACAAACCCTGAATTCAACCTATATTTGGGTAGTAATTTAAAGTTAACGAAGAATTACAAATTTTTGTTTATGACAAAATAATTACATAAAATAATGTGCATAAACAGAAGTTAATTGTAAATTCAATACAATATTAGTTATAAACTAATATTAGGGATAAAAACATCACCTTGGACTAGCCTCCGCCCACGTGTCTTTCAAAACTTCCCAACCATTCTCGCACCGTTTTCCTAAATCCAACAAAGGCAACAACCCTTACGTTCGCTTTAGGGAAGCACGGATTGAAAAGACCTTCTAGAAAAACGAGAGCAGACGCCGAGCGAGGCGTAACCAGGGGCGGGACTCGCCGGAGTGGAGAAATGGGCGGGGTCCAGGCCGCCCAGTGAGTCCTGACACATGCGCCCACAGGCTTCTGGTGGAACGAGTGTGGATTGTGAGGTGACCCTGGAGGGTGACTTCCGGTTTCTAGGGATGCGCATCCGGGTCACGCTAACGCCGCGGTTTCCTCCACCCGCTTGGTTCTACTGTGGGTCTGGACCGGTCCCCATGTCCGGCTGTGGGGCCCCTGCAGCCTTCGGGTGAGTCTCTGCTTCCGACAGGGTCTGAGTGAGGCCGGACGAGTACAGCCCGTAGGGAGACGGGTCAAGAATTCTGTCCTGGTCCCTGTGGGTGTGGGTTCTCTTTGCCTGTCCCTTGTCCCTGCTGTGCTTCCCTCACTTCAGCTCCTTGCCTCACGCTGGCCTCGCCTAGTTCACCTCAGCTTAGCCTTTCTCGCTGCGCGTACCTCTCGCTTCGCGGTTTTTCCTCAGCCTCACCCGCTTGCTACAAGCCCCGGCTTCTTGCCTTTTTTTTTTTTTTTTGCCTCAGCGCTTCCGTCCGCCACTGCCTCTCGATTTACCCCTTACTCTCACTTCAGCACCTCTTGTCCCCGACCCCTGATCCCGAGATCTCGCTGTTCTTTCACCCAGCTGGGCGGCCCGTCGCCGTATTGTGGTCACCCTCCACTGTGAAACAGGGTCCTAGGGACTTGCCCTCCAACTTTCCTCACTTTTGACCCCTCCCCGGACTAGTAGGTGACATCTGTGCGTCGCCTGGGGTTCTCCCGCCTTTTCTTAGCTAGCGGAGAGCCGCGTTAAACCCCGAGTCTGGACAGACTTGCCCGGCCTGGCGGAGGTTTCACCTGGAGGCGCTGGGTTAGACTGAACTCGGGTCGCTTCCGTAGTTAGATTAGAGAACAACAAAGGCGTTCCCAGGGCCTCGCCGGAGCACAGTTTTGGGGGTTCTCTCTAGAACAGGATAGCAGGTGGCAGGCACACGTAACTACAAGGGATTGGACTTGAGTGATCTTGTTAATTGACAGATCATGAGGGATTCCTGTCATTTTGCAGTTCTCTGTTTCGTGAGAATGGGGACGTGCACCCCCTAAGGCAAAAGCGGTGCTGTGGGATCATCAGCTGTTTTCTGCGTGTGCTTTACTTATGGCAGTTGTTATGACAGAGGACAGAGTTTCTTGAGAGATTATTAACCCCCAGATTGTTAAGTGTGTTGCCAAAAATCGTAGTATGTAGAAAACGGAAACGTTTTCTGCTAAAGAGTTCGCTAATTTCAAAATACATTTTCTGTAATTGAACTCTGTGTGCATGTATATCTTTATCCTTGCCTCTTATACATTGTTTCTTCATTTTTACTGTATTGACAATTTTCTGTTTTTCTTCCGGTTTCTTCATAAGCCAGACATTTCAGTACTTTATGTCTTAGAATACTGTTCTTTTATTTTTTCTTTACTTTTTCCGTCATTGTCTTAAAACCATATTTTTCTCATTTTGAGACTTAAATTTCTTAAATTTCTCTGGAGGCTTTTAGTCACCTTTAAAATGAAGGGATTGGTTTTAATAATGGCTAGTGTCCTGTTTCCCAAATTTTGAGGTATATTTTGAGATACAGCATTGGATAATTTTTATTTTTGTTTTTTGGATCTTTATAGTGTGTGTCTAGCATTCGATTGCAAATGTTTTTATGTGATCCGTTTCTATAATTATATAAATTGTGTTCTAAAACTTAGTACTTCAGTGAACAGAATAAATACAGCTTTTAGCATCTGCTTTTCTTTAATGGCTTATAGAAAAGTCTCCTTCATTACATGATACATATACATATGTGAACATAGCATAGACCTTGGCTTATTCCTAAATTGGACAGGTCCCTTCATCTATTTTTAGCAGAGGACTTTGGAGCTTAGTCATATTAGTCCTAGAAGCCTCAGAGAAGGACCCTTCTTGTGGGCTTTAGGGACCTATCTAACTGCTGAGGGAAGCCCCTTTGAAAGCTCCTGACCAGTACCTCCTCCCCAGCATCTGCACTGGAAACTCTTAACTCCTGGTCTACGTGGCCTCAGCATATCCTATCCTTAAAAACTAACCCCAGTGAATATGGACTGACTCTGTCTAACCGCTTCTTTACCTCCTGGTTTATGGACTTTTTTCTTTTCTTTTAGCATGGGCACTTGATAGATCTGTATTTGATTTGATGCAAAACCCTCTTTCAGCCTTTTTCTTTTTTAAAAAAAGATTTATTTATTTTTATTTTAGGGAGAGGAGAAGGTAGGGGAAGGGAGGGGAAAAGAGAGGACAAGAAAATCGATGTGTGAGGGAAACATCCATCTGTTGCCTCTCCAGTGCCCCCAACTGGGGGCCTGGCCTGCAACCCAGGCATGTGCCCTGACCCAGAATGGAACCGGCAACCTTTCAGTTTGCAGGATGATGCCCAAACCGCTGAACCACACCAGTCAGGGCTCAGCCTTTTTCATCTCTGAACTTTTTATTTTTTGAGCATTTCTAAGTCTAAACCTAGATATATGTCTAGAGTTTATAGCTGGAGGAAGGTATAGAGTTCAAACTTATCCCTTCATTTTACAAATAAGAAAATCAAGGCTTAAAGGATTGGTGATGATTTATCTAAAGTCTGCGGGGGCGGGGGGGGGGTGTGTGTATGTAGAGAGAGCGAGAGACACAGAGAGAGACAGAGAGAGACAGAGAGAGAGAGAAAACACAGATAAAGAAGTCCTGTACATACACACAGAGAAGTGGGTTTTAGTTCCATCAAAGCTGTAGGCTGGTGAGCACAATATAGTATTTAGTGGTTTATTTCAATATATTTATGTCATCGAAATGAAAGTTTTAGGGTGATCTGTGACAGATTTTTAAATTCAAAGCTGAAGTCATTTTGTCTTCAAAGAAGGACTCTAGAAAGAAACTGTTGTGCAGAAGAAGTTGGAAGTCTTAGGGAGTCTCTTTCTCTTCTAAATTTACTTCTGCCTATTATGGTATAAATTCTGCATGAAAGCCCCTACATGAAATGAACATTCTATAGTCTCATTGGAACAGTTGTGTTCATGCTCCTGGTCTTCATAAAGAACACTGTTAAACTTTCTAATTACTGAAAAACCTGCACCTCTTACCTAGCTGCTGAACAAAAACAAAAAAAATTACTAGAGACAGTTTAGCATGTACAGTAAGTCCTCACTTAAGGTCATTTGATAGATTCTGTGACTTTAAAGTGAAACAACATATAATGAAACCAATTTTACCATAGACTGATATAAACAAGAGTTAAGTTCCTGTGCATCTCATCAATGTTAGAACAAAAAGACATTTTTTGAGGACCAGCTGCTTGTGATTTTAAAGCTCAGGAGAGGACTTACTGTCAGTTTTCTATAGAAATTTCTACTTTAGTTTGGCAAAATCTTTTATAACCCTGAGGGTTCAGTTTAAAATACATTTTTGCATATTTTATGCCTACCAATTTTTTTGTTTTGATTTGGTTTATTTTTTATCATAATTTCTTGTCATTTTACATATGAATTTTGTTTTACATGTTTTGATTTTTATCAGTGAGCTTAGGATATATTTTAAGGAAAGCACAGTTTTAAATATTTAAGAAGCAAATTACACCTCCTCCACGTGCTTACCATTTGTACCCTGTGTTATGAGTTTCTGTGATCTGCCTAAGCCACTTCATGGCTCCATTCTGTTTGTTTTGCTTACAGATAAAGAAAGACTCATAGAACTTCTTTTTTGGTTGATTGTCTAAAAGACTTGTGTTCTGCATATGAAAACAAGATATTTTAATTTATGTGTGATTTAAATGGAGGAAGAATTGCTCAAATTAGTTCAACATAGAAATATTTTGAAATATATTTAAGAATATCAGGAATAGTTTATTCTTCCCATACGTTCACTTAATTGGTTTATACCAAGATATTGAATTGTTATATATATAGTAAAGTGGCAATTAGGTGGGCTTTCTATCTGTTGATTAACTTAAAAATACAATGCACATTCTGTATGGAATATATGGCTTAGCTATAAACTGACTTATTGATATGTTTTATTGGTAGAGAACATTGCAAACAATGGAACAGCAGCCACATTGTCATGTTGATATTTTTATTTGGTCCCATAAACCTAAGTCCTGGAATATGTAATTACTAAATGTAGAAATAGGGTATTTTCTGTTACTTATATTAAAAAACAGATATTTGAAATAATGAGCGTCATAAATTGATCTTTACCGTGTTCCTTTTTTAAACATGTAGTAGTATTTTATTTTAGGTTTTATTTATTTATTTTAGAGAGGGGAAGGGAGGAAGAGGAACATCTGTGTGGTTGCCTCTTGAACGCCCCCAACTGGGGACCTGGTCCACAGCCCAGGCATATGCCCATACTGGGAATCAAACCAGCAACCCTTTGGTTCACAGGTTGGCGCTCAATCCACTGAGCCACACCAGCCAGGGCTGTAATAGTATTTTAAATCAGAAAACGTGTAAATAGTGCTGACTTATTGTAAATCAACAGATCAACTCAAGGCAGTCAGTACTTAATATCTTAAAGATGTTACTACAGATTGTGATGGATGCACTTTAACTTATTAGCTTGGTAGATATGTGTACTAATTAGATTTCTTTTTATTCACCCTAGAAAATAGCAGTAATTTATGTAATACATTTCTTTCACCATATTTCTTTTGGATACCTACTATGTACCGTTATAATACTACATAAATATGCTATTCATGTGAAGTAGGTAACATTAGTGTAAATTAGTAAACTAGTGTAAAGGGCTTAATTCAGATAATGTACTAATAAAACCTAATTCAGTATTTAAGTAAATGTCAGTCCTGCGTCTCCAGGGTGTAGCAAAAAAAGAGACAACATAATTAGAATTTTAAGAGGTTTAATCCTAAGAAAGTGTTGCTTCATATGATTGACAATGGTATATAATTTTTTAAGCTAGATTTTATGATTTTCTGTTGTTTTCAAAATGCTGAGTGATTTCTCATGATTATTTAAGTTTAAGATTCTTGTATTATTCTGCATCACAGCTTAATTAATATAAAATCATGTTCTTTATAGGTACAATTAAACAATTTTCATTTAGGAAACTTTTTCACAACTGAACAGTGAAAGTCTGTAATGGTAAATAGTGAAAATAAAAGTCAACTTTACATAGCACTTGCTACGTGCCAGAAACTGTTCTAAGTGGTTTACCTATATTAACTTTTTAAAAAAAGATTTTATTTATTTTATTTTTAGACAGAGGAGAAGGGAGGGAGAAAGAGAGGGAGAGAAACATCAATGTGTGGTTGCCTCTCACATGCTCCCCCCCCCCCCCCCCCCCCCCCCCCCCCCCCGCACTGGGGACCTGGCCTGCAACCCAGGCTTGTAACCTGACTGGGGAATCGAACCTGCGACCCTTTGATTCGCAGGCCAGCAACGCTCAATCCACTGAGCTCTACCAGCCAGAGCCCTATATTAACTTTTTAATCCTTATGACCCTATATTAAGTACTGTTCTTATCTTCATTTTACAAATGAAAAAACGAGGGGACAGAAGTTACATAACTTGCCTAAAGTAACAAAGTTAGCGGGAGAGCTGGATTTTGAACTTAGTCTTTCTGTCTCCAGAGTTCATGACCTTTTTGTACTGAGTTCTGCATTTAGTGATTCTTCATTTTTAGGTTAAGGAAAAAATCCAATTTCTCTGAAACGAAAATGAGTACTGCTTCTGGTTGGGAATCTTGGGGCGGGGGTGAGGGAGGGTTGGGTTACCTGGTCTTTTTATTAACACTGGCTTAGGGCAAATTACAAGCCTTTACTACTTATAACTCATAGATGGCAAAAATCATATACAAAGAAAGCAAAACAGGACCAGATCCTTCCCTCTTAAAAAAATCTTATGGAAGTTAATTACTTTTGCATTATTTGGAGTATAGGCAGTATAAATAAAATATATTTTATATTACTAAAATGTCTTAACCCTTGACAGTTTTTTTCCCTTTCTTTGAGTTGTAGAATATTAAATAAATATACATAATAGTTTTAAACTCTGAAATCTTAATGTTTCCAATATGAATTTAACAACTTTGAAATATAAGAAAAAAAGACTAAAATTGAAAGTTCCGACTTATTTCCATTCTCATTTCCAGCTTTGGAAATCTGGGCAAAATTAAGTACATTAATCTCTTTAGGACTACCATGTTTAGAGTAATATATTTAAATTACTATTTTTATTTTTCCTTTAGAAAAGAGGAGGGGAATTTTCACAACCCAGTTCCTTTTTAAATTAAAAAATGAAAAGTCATTTAGAACATTGTTCATCATATTAATTTTCTTTTATGCTTTTATTGTTGCCAAATTTTAAAAAATTATTGCACCTCTAAGGGAAGGAGATGATTTTATATTAGTTGAGGTATAGCTTAATGCAAGAGTCTGGGACTCAGATGTGGTAAGAAGCTAATCTTTGTAAGTACTTTGAAAACAATTGAGAATTACGGATTTTGGTTAACAGAAAAATAATTATTTCTGGTAAGAAGTAACACTTGGATAGGGATACTACTTATTTTAATTCTTATATAGTAACTTCCCTTATTAATTCAGACATTAATGAAATACAGTTTTTTAATAGTAGTTTTTGTCTTATGCCCCGCCACCCCCCCCCCCCCGGTGGGAAAAGTATTTTATAGAGCTGAAAAATGAAGCTTTGCTGTGATGATTTGCTTGTTGGTATTTAGAATGTACTTAACTTTGATTTAAACATTAACTTTTTGTTTCAAAAGCAACTCTTTTTATGTGTGGATTTGGTAATCAGTTTGTCTCAACATTTTTATAGTTTTTTTCATCTGAAATTTAATAATGTGGCAATTACTGAATTTAGGAAAATTGGTAGTTTGTTGGTAGTATCAGCACTGTTACTATGGGGATAAATTAGAATGATTAGCTCTTAGGTGGAATTGAACTTTATTCTTTAGTTTCCATTGTAGTTGAAAAAGATTTAGGTCAGATTCACCTGTTGTTCCTCCTTTTTTTTCAAAATAAGAGGCAATTTTAATTTAGCACGATGGTGTTAATTTTTTTCTATTAGGTTGATGATCAGCTCACTATTTTTACTGACACATAATCCAAAATGTATGTGATTTTTTTCGTAGAATATTTCAGAATTTAGAGAATATTTTAGGATTAAAAAGAATAGTACATATGTGTCATATAAAAAAGTACCCTAGTAATCACTGAATTTTACAAATATACTTTTCCTTTTCACCAGGTCTTTGCTATAAATTTGGAAGCAGTGATTAGAGAACATTGATGAATAAGTGTTCTTGAGAGTGAGAACAAGAGCTTTTGCAAAGAGAATAGGTCATCTCTCATATTGATGTGGCATTTAATAGCTGGATGAACTGTAAATCTTAGCTTTTTCTCATTTCTGTGTATCTCTGGTTAGTATATATTTACTTAGTTTCAGTACTTCACATTTTGTGAAATTGTTTATTTGGATAACTCTGTTAAACTGTTGATTTTTACCCAGATGGTTTCCTTTTTGTTTGTTCTTTTTCAGAGTCTTGCATTTAAAGAACTATAATTTAGAGAACCACCAAAACTGTGAATGTTTTTTCATATGTAGTTTGAAGTAAATATTTTGCTCCTTTTTGACTGGCCAATTTTTAATCTTCTGGTACAGTGGCTTTCAAACTTTTTTGATCACAACCCACTCTAAGATGCATTTTCCTTGTTACTCAGTATTTATACACATATATGTACATATTAATATTTAAAATTGAAACAAGTTTCATGAAATAATATTTATTTTACTACTATGATGCATTGTAATATTTTTCTATTCAGTTTTGTTTTCTATTTCATTGAAAACAAACTGTTTATCTCCACTAAGCTGATATAACCTATTAATGCGTTGGGCCTGCAGTTTGAAAAATTCTAGTGACTGCTAGATTTTTTTCCAGTATTGTTTATTTGGAATTGAAAATGTTTGAGTTTGCTAGTTTCTCTCTCTGAAGTGTACCTTGATTCTGTTGTGCTTTTAAGCTAAATAATTGTGCAGAACAGTTGAGAGAGGGGAGACCCTGTTGCCCTGATAATCGTTGCTTTCATCCCTGTTCTTTACTTTGTCTAGGCACATCATTTTTAAAGCTACAATAATGAATCAATGTTGAAAATGCTCAGTCATATTCAGAGCCTCTATGGTTAGAATTCTTTGCTAGTTTCCATGTAACAGTCAAAGTTTTGGTAGATTAAGTTGCTTTTCACAAACTTTGCTTCTGCTTTTGGCAACTGGTCAAAAAGTTACAAAGCTGCTTTATTCTACTTTCTTCTGGCCCCAATCCAGTCTTTGTAAGTCAAGAAGAGAAGTGAGGACTGTGTTATGGTCAGGTGAAAGGAACAGATTGGAGAGTCATTTGGGTTTGTTACAATGGACTGACTGCATTTATTAACTGATTTCCTGTAATGACAAAGGGGAAAAGATGGTAGAGATATCAGCAGTTCCTATATATGGTAGCCCTTAGAGTGAGGCACTGTTAGTGGGCATACTCTACTATTTTTACCACTATCTCTTAATGAGTACTTACTGTGTGCCAGGCACTACTTAAAGCGTTTCACTTATATTAACTCATATTTACTTGGGAGGCTCAGGAGAAGAATGAGAATGAGAAAGAATAAAGAAGAAAACTTGGCTTCTTAGTATCTGCTCATTACTCAGCTTGTGAATTCTGGCTGTTAGTGACTGTAGCATGGCATGGCATGCATTTTTGCTTGGTCAGCTTTTTAAAATCATCAGTCCTGTCCATGATGTTCCATACTGATGCACGTAGCTGTTGTTTTAAGATCTCAAGCTTTGAAGCTAGACCACCTAGGCTTAAGATCCAGGTTGGTGACTTACTAGGTATATAACCTTGGACAAGTTACTCTCTGCCCTTTAGTTTTCTCATCTGTAAAATGGTGATAATAATAAGTAATACCTGTCTTACAAACTTATTAAGAGAATTACATCCGTTAATATATGTAAACCACTTAGAATGGTACCTGACCCATAAAAAACATTCCATAAGTATTAGCTATTAATAGCTCACAACTCACAGTTGGATCTCCTGAAAGTATTTGTAACCATGATGACTTATGCATGTTTACAACCAGGATGTGATTGACAGTCAATGTTGTATTGTCCAGAAGTTTGAAAATAGCTTTCTTTGAGGACTTATAGGGAAAGTTCGTGTGTAGAGTGTTTGGAATCAAAGCCAAGTGAAAAAGGTTATCAGCGCTACAGGCCCAACTGGTTTAATCTCTCATAGGACTCTCTTGTTATTTGGACCTTACCCTTAATAATTTTAATATTTTGTCCTTTGAAAAAGTAAGAGGAAATAGTTAATGAATTTATTTTTTAAGTATATTTTATTGATTATGCTATTACAGTTGTCCCATTTTTTTCCTCCCCTTTATCCCCCTCTACCTTCCACTCCCCTCCCTCTGGCATCCCCCGCCCTTAGTTCATGTCCATGGGTCGTACATATAAGTTCTTTGGCTTCTCCATTTCCCGTACCATTCTTAACTTCTTCCTGTCTATTTTGTGCCTACCAATTATGCTTCTTACTCCCTGTGCCCTTTTCCCCCATTCTCCTCCCTCTCCTTCCTGGCTGATAACCTTCATGTGATCTCCATTTCTGTGATTCTGTTCCTGTTCTAGTTTGCTTAGTTTGTTTTTGTTTTTTTAGGTTCAGTTGTTGATAGTTGTGAGTTTCTTGTCATTTTACTGTTCATAATTTTGGTCTTCTTTTTCTTAGATAAGTAAGTCCCTTTAACATTTTATACTGTAAGGACTTGGTGATGATGAACTCCTTTAACTTTACCTTATCTGGGAAGCACTTTATCTGCCCTTCCATTCTACATGATAGCTTTGCTGGATAGAGTATTCTTGGACATAGGTTCCTGCTTTTTATGACTTTGAATACTTCTTTCCAGCTCCTTCTTGCCTGTGAGATCTCATTTGAGAAATAAGCTGATAGTCTTATGGGAACTCCTTTGTAGGTAACTCTCCCCTTTTCTCTTGCTGCTTTTACAGTTCTCTCCTTATCTTTAATCATGGATAATTTAATTATTATGTGTCTTTGTTCCTCCTTGGATCCAACTTCTTTGGGACTGTCTGAGCTTTCTGGACTTTAATGTCTATTTCTTTTGCCAGATTGGGGAAATTTTCCTTCATTATTTTTTCAAATAAATATTCAATGTCTTGCTCTTCCTCCTCTCCTTCTGGTACCTCTGTGATTCAGATATTGGAATGTTTAAAGTTGTCCCAGAGGTTCCTAAGCCTCTCCTCATTTTTTGAATTCTTGTTTCTTCATTCTCTTCTGATTGAAGGTTTATTTCTTCCTTTTGTTCCAAATCATTGAGTTGAGTCCTGGTTTCCTTCCCTTCACTGTTGCTTCCCTGTCTGTTTTTCTTTATTTCACTTTGCATAGCCTTCACTTCCTCCTTTATTTTTGCGGCTGTTCTCAGTCATTTTTGAGAGCATCCTTATTACCAGTGTTTTGAATTCCGCATCTGATAAGTTGGCTATCTCCTTGTTGTGTAGTTCTTTTTCTGGAGTTTGGATCTGTTCTTTCATTTGGGCCATATTTCTTTGTCTCTGCGTACCTATTACATTATAAGGGGCAGAGCCTTAAGTATTCACCAGAGGGGGGCAGCCCACTTCACTGTGTGTGTGTGAGGGGTCAGAGAGGGAATACTGCTTGCTCTACCCTCACCCCCCACTTTCAGTCACTTCCTCTGCTTCCCACAAGCAGATTGTGCCCTTTCAGGTGCTGCCCTGGTGCTGATTCCCAGGTGGGTGGGCTTGTGTACATTCTAGGATCCCATGGTCCCCTTCAATGGACTCTTCTGTGAGACTGGGAGTTTCTCTTACCACCCCAACCCCCACAGGATTTTACAGCTAGAGGTTTTGAGGCTTTAGTTTCCCACCCTGGAACCCTGGGTTGTGCATTCTGTCTCACTCCCTAGTTGTTCCTCCCACCTTATCCACATGCGAATGCAGGACTGCCCTAGTCTGCCAGCCGCGGCCTTGCAGTGCATCTTCTCTAGCCCAGATGCCTGCCTCTGCCCTTGCTACCAGTCTGGATGAATGTTTCTTCTTTAACTCTTTGCTTGTTGGACTCCCATATAGTTCAATTTTCTGGCAGTTCTGGTTGTTTTTTGTTTTTAAATTTGTTGTCCTTTTGGTTGTGTGAGGCAGCGAAGTGCCATCTACCTGTGCCTCCATCTTGGCTGGAAGCTGCCGGAAAGTTAAAGAATTGATTTTTCTTCAAGACTAGATTTCTTTCCTGAGTCTATGTTGTCTGAGTTACTTATTTATTCAATTTTAAGGCTTTTATTTATTTACTTTTAGGGAGAGGGGAAGGGAGGGAAAAAGAGAGGGAGATAAACATCAGTGTGTGAGATGTATCGATTGGTTGCCTCTCACACACCCACAGCCGGGGACCTGGCCTGCAACCCAGGCCTGTGCCCTGAGTGGGAATCAGACCAGTGACCTCTCAGTTTGCAGGCTGGTGCTCAATCCACTGAGCCACCCAGCCAGGGCTGTTTTGTTTTTCTTTAACAAATAGTTATGTCATGTGTTCAATGTGTCAGGCACTATTCTGAGGTTTACAGATATTAACTCATTTAAACCTTATGACAAGCTTATTAAAAAAGACATTGTTATTGTTCCCATTTTACACATGAAGCACCTGAGGCTCAGGAAAGTTAAATAACTTGTCTAAGTTCTCACACTACTCATTTGAACCTATGTAGTGTGACTCCAGAGTTAATGCCCTAAGCTTGCCAAACCTGCCTCTTACAGAGATGAATTATTTTGAAATATTGGGTTGGCCAAAAAGTTCGTATGGTTTTTTTTCCACAAAATAAAAGACATTTTTCATTTTCACCAATAACTTCGTTGATTTGGATATTTTGAGTATGTCAGCCATCTCCCACATGGTATAATATTGACTCTTCTCAATTAATGTCTCGATTTGATCGCTGTCAATTTCAACTGGTCTACCCAACAGTGGAGCATTGTCCAGTGAGAAATCTCCAGCACTAAACTTAGCAAACCACTTTTGACACGTTTGATCAGTTACAACACCTTCTCCATACACTGCATAAATCTTTTTTTGTGTGTTTCAGCTGTGTTTTTACCTTTCTTGAAATAATAAATCATAATATGCTGAAAATGTTTTTTTCTTCTATCTTCAGTATTAAAATGGCTTTACCAAAATTCACCAGTTTTGGTTTTTTTTTTAATGTATGCTGATATGACAGCTGTCACAATACAATCTGATAAAATTGTTTCAAATGAAGTTGACAACTTAAGAGCCACTAGAGCCATCTTATGGGAAAAAAGTGAATGAACTTTTTGGCCAACCCAATAACAAGTTGCTAAAATTCACTTCACTATTCTTTACTCTCTGTGCCAAAATGGCAGCACTGAAATTATGGCTGATGGATTTTTGAAGGAGTAAATAAGTTTGGAGAAATAAGACAAAAGAATTGAACCTAGATTTTTCAGCTCTTCTAACAGCTTAAGATACATTTCAAAAGACTTAATTCTCTTAATACAGTATGTAGTAAATTTTATCCAGATTACTGGAGAGCTAATTGATATACAAATATATAGAATTTTGACTTTAAAAAATGGATGAAATTGTGTACAACTTTTTTTAAATTTACCAGAAGCAACACATTTCTAGAATATTCATGTTGAAGTATACCATATGTCAGGCCATAACAGCTACAGAAAATATTGTGATGCTCATAGAAATATTAACTTCATAGATTAAAGGAGGATGAAGATAAAGTTTTGGAAGCTGTGAGTTCTGTGGAGTCTGGATCTCCACACATCAGAAAAATTCTTATCCTTTGTTGCTGACAAGTTACTGAGAACTAAACAGAGGTCTGCGGAAGGAGGGTTGGAAGGAATGCAGTAGAACTGTTGGATTATTATTAAGCTTACTCTGACACATCTAATTCAGATTAACTCATTCCTTCTCAATCCTTTTTACTATGGTTTTAGAATTTTTCCTTTGGAACACATTTTCCTATTTTAATGAAAGTTGTGTGGGAAAAGTTTGCATTAATTTTTATTAAAGATTGTTTATAGACGATTTGAAAGTATGATTTTCCAAGAAGTAATATTAGAAATTGTAAAAACAATTCTACTTAGAGAATCTATTTCTGATAAAATATTTTTCCAGTTAAGAATTTGATACAGCTAAGTGTATTCTTAAATATTCTTTCTCAGTAAGTTCTGATAGTGTTCTGTTAAGTGTAAAGTTACTATAAATATTCCTACAGCTGACAATACCAATGATATGTTATCAGTCATGCCTCCCAAATAAAGAAGCTGGAAGAATTCATCAACTTTACCACAGTCAGTTGGCTGGGCTGTTTATTTATGGAAGGAGTTGACCAGCATGGTGATCGCTTTTGCCTGTCTGCAGAAAGTCCAGCAGGGAAGATGTAGTTGGTTGCGTTTTTGTGGCCACAGAAATGTGATTTGTGCTGATGCCTGAATTATGAGAGCTAAAAGGTTCTCTTAAAGTCACTCTAAAAAAGAGCCTTAAGGGAGGTCCACTGAATACAGGTCTGCTGGATATTTGTGTCTCCTTTAGCAGACGCTTGAGTGCAAAGGACTTTAAGTAAATGTTAGTAGTTTATTGGATGTTTTTTAAAAGGTAGTAAATAAAAAACAGTTGCCATCAGCTGATAAGATTTTAGTGAATTTCTGAAAGATAAGAAACAGTGAGATTGGATCAATGGAGAAATCAGTAGAAATCACAGCAGAAAGTAGAAGTTTCAGAAATGTACTAGACTCTTAAGTAAACAAAAATGAAGAATGGAAGGGTACCTGGAGCATTCATCAGTTTCCTGGCCCTTGCTCCCAATTTTGATCATCTGGTGTTTGTCCCCTGGATAAAGTCCAGAGAAATGCTTTCCAAACACATCGAACAATCTTCCTGGAGAGGACATATATTTCCTTATAGTCTATTCCGCGAATAGTATTTAGTGTATATAAATCAAATCATGTCTTTCTCTTGCTTAAAGCACCCACTGCCTTCCTAAACTCTGTATTATTGTATGTTACAAGGCTGATGATCTGGCCCTTTGCCTGTTTCTCAGGCCTCCTTTTCTACCCCTCAGTCATGTGCTAACTTTGGCCTTTTTGCTATTTCTCAAACATGGCTAGATGTTACCCTTTCAGTTTCTTCATACTTGTTTCCTTCTCAAAGCCCTCCTTCATATATTATAGCTCTTCCTTTTCATTATTCAGATCTCTGTTGAAATGTTACCACCTCAGAGAAATACCACTTTATTTAAAATAGCTTCCCTGTAGTCACTCTGTACTCTTTGTTTTATTTTTCATAGTTCTTGTTACTCATGGAATATTACCTTATTATTTATTTATCTTTCTATTAGAATATAAGTTTCCTTGAGGCTAGGGTCTTTGTTCATCACTAAATTCCCAATACCTAAACTTGTATCTGACATGTAGTAGACACTAAGTAAATATTTTATAAAACAAATGAGTGAATTTTGATGTTAGAGAAAGAAGTAAACAATAGACTGAAGCAGCAACTGTAGACTGCTATTACAAAGGCAGAGGAAGCAAAAAGCAAAGTGAGTTTCCAACTCCATTGTTTCTTTCCAGGATATAAAGGTCTGATAGCTACTCTATCTGAAGTCAAAGGCCTGGCATAGGAGACCAGATATATCCCTGTTAATTTCTATGATGTCCAGAAGAGATAGGGATTCATATCCAAATAGTAAGTTACCTGCAGATTCTGCCTAACTGCATATTTCCTTCATCTGTCTTTCATAGGCACTAGAAGTGGATGTATATAACTAGAACTGGCATGTAACAACAGATAAACAAAGATTTTCATCCACCCTGAGGAAAAACTTTTATTGAAACTTCCAACTATAAATACGAACTAATAACCTAGATTAATTAGTCATTTGAGAAAAATTAATACTATAAGAGGTACCAGATTCAACCAACACTAAAGGAAATCGTGAATAGTATAAACTGGAGATTTTAAAGAAGAGCATTATTAGTAATATCAGAGGAAATAAATGTAAATATTGAAATTTTAAAAATAAAAAATAGACTGAATAGCAATTTAATTAGTATAAAAATTGAGTTGAAAGTTTCTCAGGTGAAATGCAGAGGATGTCAACAATGATGGCAGGGTGAGAACCTCTGAAATTTTCTTCTTCTAAGAGCAGTAAGAACACTGGTAAAAATAGAGTCAACTTTTTCACAACTCTGAAAATTAACCACAGGCTTACAGCAATCTAGGAACATTCATTCAAGAAAAGTGGCTGAATCTCAGCAAAAATAGTAAGCTTTGTAGAGTTTTTAACTTGCTTTGTTTCCATCCCCCTTTCTCCAGCTCTACAGTAGCCTTGAAAATCAACTGCCCCCAATCATGGTGAAAACTAGCAGCCTGGAAGCCACTGGAAGGGGCAGAACAAGATTGGAGCTCCTTCAAAGCCCCATTCCCAGGAAATTGTCATTACTTGACCTGTCTCGTGGTTCCTTGAAAGACCTCATTCACAAGACTGTCTGTATTTGACCTGACTTGGAGCTCATCCTGTACAAATAGCCTTTTCCCCATCAGATATTCACTGAAAACAATTAGAGGCAGTTGAACATATTGGCTGTCTGTGCCTGTGAATAACAATTGGGACAAACAACAGGCTAACCAAAAAGCTTAAAAAGAAAAGCTGAGGAATGAGATGTCCATTAAGGGGATTTGTGAAGCTCTGATATATTTCTGGGAATCTAGAAGGCTGTGCACATGTGTGTGGCTGTGTACATGTTTAGGAAAGTCTGGAGAGGACCCTAAGCTCTCAGTTCTGGTTTATCTTGAGGCTCTATGCAAGCAGGCAGTGAAGGCTAAGGCAGAGTTGTAAACTGACTGGCTGAGTGTTAAACTTGGGCTCTATTATACATACAAAACCAATCAGTATAGACTAGAAGATTTATTGGTTCCAGGCATCTAAGGAAATCTTAGTCTAATCAGTAGCTGATCATTAAACTAATAGATACTTCAGTGGTCACATATGACAAAGAATCCAGACTGCAGAATTAGCTTCTCTATTTCCTTGTCCTATTTTATTTTTCTTACCACTGCTTGAATACTAACTTATTATTTCTCACCTCCTTCTAATTAGAATATAAACACAGTGGAAGCAGGGACTTTGTCTTTTTTGCACAGTGCTTTATCTGCAGTGCTTAGAACAGTGTCTAGTCCATAAAATATTTCTTTTTTGTTTTTTAAATTTTATTTATTTATTTTTAAAAGTTTATTTATTTTTATACAGGATAAGGGAGGGAGAAAAAGAGGGAAAGAAACATCAACGTGTAGTTGCCTCTCGTGCACCCTCCCACTGGGGACCTGGCCCGCAACCCAGGCATGTGCCCTGACTGGGGAATCGATCCGGCGACCCTTTGGTGCTCAGGCCAATGCTCAATCTACTGAGCTACACCAACCAGGGCTTATTTTTTATTTTATTTTATATTTAGAGAGAGGGGAAGGGAAGAAGAAGGAGAAGAAGAGAAACATGGATTAGTCATCTCTCGCACGCCCCCAACTGGGTACCTGACCCATAGCCCAGGCATGTGCCCTGAGCAGGAATTGAATGGGTGACCTTTTGCTGTGGGGATGACACTCAACCCACTGAGCTGGTCAGTGCTCGTAAAATATTTATTGACATAATGAGTAAATGAATGAATCCGATATCAAACCTCTATCCACTTTCTGTCTTCTAAAAATTTGTTGAGTTTTTTAACCCCTGAAAAACGCTATTTTTATTTTCTTTGTTGTTGTGTATTTTATCTGTTTCATTCTTTCACTGTTATTTTTATGGGATGAATTTCTGGAGAAAGAGAATATAAATGGGTGCACTTTGTCAGCTCTCTTAAACCCAGAATGTTCTGATTCCTGATTTTGATCAATAGGAAGTTCATTGAGCATAAGCTGAGTAGGATGAAGTTTGGGAGGTTATGTGGTAGAATTTGGCATTGTAAAGAAGAGAATGAAATAACCACACACACACGTATGTTTAAAACCATATACAAATAAACTTGACAATCTGGATAAGGTGGCTATTTTACTTTAATTTTTTAACTTAATTTTTTTAGATTTTTGGATTTTATTTATCATCATCTCTTATTCCCATGACATTATTTTATTAAAATTAAACCGCACATTGAAACTTATTTCAGACCAAAACCACTGTCATGTTTGATAGTATGCTAGAAGTATTCTCATTAATGTGAGGAACAAGAAAAGGATGCCCAACACTAGCACTGTTACTTACTAGCAGCATGAAGGTGCCAGCCAATATCCTTAGGCAAGGTGAAGAAATGAGGTTAATATTGGGGAAAGAGAAAGCAAACGCTTTATGCAGCAGGGAAAAATGTATACATGAAAACTCAAGAATTATCTACCTTACTGTTCTCATTATTAGAAACAGTAAGAGGATTTGGGGCTATTAAAAAATTAATGTGCCAATATCATCAGCTTTCCTATATATAAAAAACAATTTCTTTAGAAAAGGAAATGAAAAATATAACAAACAAAAAGATAAAATACTAACATAAATAAATGGAGAGGATCTGCAAAGAAATCTTTTAAAAAGATCAACTGGAAATACATACTGTGCTCTCACATAGGAAAGCTCGATATTGTAAACTTACTGGTTTTCCCTAAATAATTTTATGTACTTAATGCAGTTTAAATTAAAATATCATTACTTTAAAAAGAAATATAACAGTATTCTGAAGTTCATTTGGAAAGCATAAAATGTGAGAAAGGACAATGAGGAAGAGAGGCTAGGTTTTAAGTGCTAAAACACATGAAATAAAAAAGCCTCTACAACATATTATGAAATTATAATAATTCAAATTGGATTCTGAGGAAGTACCAAATAGATTAGTGAACAAAATGTAGGAATTGCATATATACAGGAATTTTAGTTTACGCATTGTAAAATTGGCATTTCAGGTGATTGGAGAAAAAGGCAAGATTTGGTAAATGGTGTTAGGATAAGTGGTCAGATATTTGGTAGATCAATCAAACAGTACCTAACACCGTGCATCAGAGTTACTATCATAAGCTCTTTACACTTATTAACCCATTTAATTCTTCCAATAGCCTTGTGAGATAGGAACTATTTTCCCCCCATTTTACAGATTGGGAGATTGATGCAAAGTCACACAGCAACGAAGTGGTAAAATGTAAGAATCAAATATAGGCAGTCTGGTTTTGTGGTATGTTTTCTTAACCACTGTTTTTATTGTCTCTCTAAGCATCTATATGTAAATGTAAAAAGTAAAGCCTTCACATTTATAGAAGAAATGATGAAGCTGGTCTTGGGAAACCTAAAAATAGAGCACAAAACGTAGAAACTGTGCCATGGCTGGTGTGGCTTAGTGGATTGAGTGCCGGCCTGTAAACCGAAAGGTTGCTGGTTCTATTCCCGGTCAGGGACATGCCTAGGTTGCATGCCAGGCCCCCAGTTGGGGGTGTGCAAGAGACAACCAATCTTTGTATCTCTCACACATTGGTGTTTCTCTCTTTCTCCCTTCTGCTCTCTGAATAAATACATAAAATCTTAAAAAAAAACAAAACCCAAATACCTAGAAACTGCAAAGGAAACAGATTGACAAATCTTATTTCCTAAAAATTATAACTTATGTTTGGCAAAATGTGCCATAAACAAAGATGAGGTGAGAAAATGTATAATAAAAATGAAAAGGCTAATTTCCATGATTTATAATGAGCTGATACCAAACATTAAGAAAATGATCAACAACCCTATAGAAATTGGGCAAAAGATAATGACTAGGCGGTTTACTAGAAATAAGTCAAACAACTGAAAACACTTGTTTTTATTTATAATTAATGATATAAATCATGCAGTTTGGGATAATGTTTTATTTACTTCATTAGGCAAAAATTTAAAAAGATTGATGCTATTTGGTACTAGTTAAAAAGCACGAGGAAGTGTGCACTAATTGTTGCTGTCTTTTCTTTAGGTTGTCAGGGTTCATTCAGTTTGGCAGATCTTTCAGGGTTCATCAGAGAAATAGAATTACTTAGGAGACAAAAATGTACATGAGTGTGTGTGTGTGTATCTATATAAGGCTAAAGGGCTTAGACTTGTGGGTGAAAAAGGCAATTTTCAGGTACCCCAAGAGGAATATAGTACAGATGGGGCATTCAATCAGCAGCATCAAATCCTGCAGAAAATGCAAATAAGATGTGGACTAAGGAAAGACCCTTAGTGAAAAATCAGTTATGACTTCCATAGAAAAATTTCGAAGTTTTTAATTTTGATGAAGTCAAATTTATCTTTCTTTTCTGTTTTATGGATTTGCTGTGGTCTCGAACTAAGAAATCCACTAAACTATGAATGCCTTATGAAAATGGTCCTGATTTATTCTTCCACTCTCAGTGCCTAGCAAGATGCTTATGAATGCAAAGGGCACTAACCTTTTTGAGGTACCTGTACTATGTGTCAGGCACTATACATGGTACTAGACTCTTTTCCAAAGTATTCATTGACTGAATATTAAAATGAACATTTCCAAGAGAAACTGAAACTGATTTGCTCAAGGTTTTATAGCTGGTAGGTGATAGAGCTGAACCCTTTTGACCTCGAATCCCATCTCTTTCCTGTGTAGTAATTTGCCTCATTAACTAATAAGCTCCTATAGTGCATTTGGAACAATTGACTTTATAAAAATGTGATCAAAACCTCAGGAACATGTCTCATAAAGCAAGGTGGCTTAACAAGTTTTTGTATCCTTTTGGTATTGTACTATGCCTATAAGCCCTTTAAATATTTTTAAACAAAACAGTGCTATTCAGTGTTAACAACCATAATGATACTCCAGTCAATAGTGTGGGTTTTTTTATCTCACCCGAGGACATGTTTATTGATTTTTTGAGAGAGGAGAAGGGACGGGACAGGGGGAGAGAGAAACATCAATTGGTTGACTTTCGCATGCGCCGCCGCCCCTCCACTGCCCCCACCAACTGAGGATGGAACCCACAACCCAGGCATGTGCCCTGACTGGGAATTGAACCTGCAGTCCTTAGGTTGGAACGACACTCCCACGAACTGAACCACCCCAGCCAGGGTTTATGTGGACTTTTATGCGACTTTACTCTTTCAAAACTATAGAAGTCTCTTTGGGACATTTTCCCTTTTTTTTTTGTCAGATACATCTTTTCATGGCATGAGATTTGCAAAGTGTTGCTGTAGAATAATTCTTCTGGCTTGATAAATGTATATTTGTTTTGCAGAGAGATCCTTTACTTGATTCATTGCCTGTCTCAAGTTCTTTCTTTTGTTCTTTCATTCTTTCTCTTTTCCATCCTGCTTTTCTGTCTTTCAATAAATATCAGCTATTTTAGGTGTCATTGCTTCTGAATTGTATATTAGCATAGGAGTAGAATTCTTCCACCACTACCATTTTGGTAGGGAAAGAGTGTCTGTTTGAAGGCAGTAGCATTTGAAATAAAAAAGAATTTATGCAGTTTGACCTTAAGTCATCTAACTAATGGGAAACTTCTGTTATGATATCAAGTAATATAGCTAACATTTCAAATCTCTGTACTCATAAATAAACTGTTGATCCAACTATGTTTATAATTTTATTAGCCAACATTTCAAATCTCTGTACTCATAAATAAAGTGTTTATTGAGCCAACTATGTTTATAACTTTGCTTGCTTATATTAGTCATAGAATTTTATTCAATTTGATGTGAT
Source organism: Mormoops blainvillei (assembly GCA_004026545.1). Lineage (NCBI taxonomy): Eukaryota > Metazoa > Chordata > Mammalia > Chiroptera > Mormoopidae > Mormoops > Mormoops blainvillei. Next base: position 173,837 of record PVJD01001792.1, on the reverse strand, counting down.
TAATTTTCTAAAAAACTTAAAGAGATCCTATTATAATTTTCAAGGTATAATTTACATACAATAAATTTATCTTTTTAAGTGTACAATTCTGTGTGTTTTACAAATGCATACAATCATGTAAACTATCAATACAGTAAGATACAGAACAGGTCCATCACCCCAATAAAGTTCCTCATGCCTTTTTGTAGCCAATCCCTTACCCAATCCCCAGCACCTGGCAACCGCTGATGTGTTTTTTTTGTTCTTATATAAAGAATGTCATATAAATGGAGTTTTATAATATGTAGGCTTTTGAGCCTGGCTTTTCCTCTTTTTTTCCCTTTTGTTTTTTTCCTAGAAGAGGTACAGTAAAAAGAGCCTAGTCATTTAGCATAATGCATTTGACATTCATCCAGGTTGTTCCATGAATCGCTGTGTAGTATTCCATTGTTATATGGACTGCAGTTGTTTATCCATTTACTAGTTTGAAACAACATTTTAGTTGTTTCTAGTCTTTGGCGTATATATAAAAAAAGCCACTGTACACATTCACGTACAGGTTTTTGGGTGAGCATAAGTTTACATTTCATTTAGGTCAATACTTGCATGGGATTGCTGGGTCATATTGTAAGTATGTTTAGCTTTATAAGAAACTGCCAGACTTTTCCATAAGAAGTATACTATACCTTTTTGTCTTCATACCAGCAATGTATGACAGTTCTAGTTGTTCCACATCTTTGTCAACTTGGTATGACCAGTTTTCTTTTGTTTATTTTAACCATTCTAGTAAGTATGTAATGATACCTCATTTTTTAAAGATAAGCGTTTTATTATGGAAAATTATTTTGGAATAATTTTAAGTAGGGGATAATAAAATAATAATCTGGAATAGATTTCCAGCAGTGTTTCAGAGATAGTAGAGAGACGTTCTGTGTACCCTAGTTTCCCCACTTATTAATGTCTTACATAACTATGATACATTTGTCAAAACCAAGAAACCAACATTGGTACATTAGTATTAGCTAAGTCCAGGCTTCCCAAACTTAGATTTCACTATTTTTTCCACTAATGTTCTCTTTCTAAATCTTTTTTTTTTTTAAGATTTTATTCATTTTATTTTTAGACAGAGGGGAAGGGAGGGAGAAAGAGAAAGAGAGGGAGAGAAACATCAATATGTGGTTGTCTCCCATGCACGCCTCCCACTGAGGACCCAGCCCGCAACCCAGGCATGTGCCCTGACTGGGGAATCGGGCCAGCAACCCCTTGGTTCACCGACTGACAATCCACTGAGCTACACCAGCCAGAGTTGATGTCCTTTTTCTGTTCCAGGATCCAGTCCTGGATACCACATTATATTTAGTATAACTTTCTTTTAATTTTTATTTCTGGCTCTAACATGTCATAAGCAAATTATAAGTTACTACTACTAGTCTTGGTTCTGTTTATTGCAAGACTATATTTTTCAGTTCATGTCTATTCCAAATGCTATATATGTCATATACTCTACTTTTGGTGAATGAGTTTAATTTGCATTTAGTCCTTTTTAAGTTTTAGTCAGTGGAGATTCCAGAGTTTGAGACTGCTGGCCTCTGTAGATTCCATCTCTTCCTTTTAGACCAACCAGAAAACAGTAGAGAGCCTCTAGGAAAATTTTTTCAGTTAAGTGTCTTTATTAAGAAAAAAGAGTAAGTTTTTAAAATTTACTCTTCTCATTTACTTTATTGCTTAAAGTTAGCATTAACAGTTTTTATTGATTAAATTAGCCACACCTTTATATTTTTATTCTTTTTAATATATACACTTTAGTGTTAAGTGGCATTTTCAACACTGACATAAATTTTTGACCAATAGCAACCAAACACACTAAGTAATTATGATTTCTTTCAAAATATGTCTTTAGTGCCTGACATATTCTACCCTGTATTCTATTTTAGTGTTCTGGTTTGAGATAATTCTGTGAATATTTAGTGTTTAGAAAGGATTTTAGGGCTCTATTTAAGACATACACAACAAAGAAGGCCCCAAAGAAACACACACAAAAAAGTCATTTGCTGAGTTAGAAAAGTCACATTTTTCTGATTAAAATTTCTGATTATCTGCTATCATTCTGTAATCCGTTTACAATGTTCTCAATACAATGTTTAGTACAGTGTTGCAAAATTTAAAATGAAATGTTTAGTAAATACTTTTATGGAGAAGCACAATACTCTATAGATATAAAAAATGACTTTATGAGAAAAATACAAAACAGTAACTTGAATCAAAGTAGAAAAAATATGAGCTTCATTCAATCTTGAGGCATAGTTTGCCTAAGATTCTTAGTTAAAATCAATTGGAAGGGAGCACTTGTGCATCTTTCAGGTTTACCTAGCAATAATTTTTTTTTCTAAGCAAAACACATCAAACAGTATAGTGATTGTATCCTGATTTTAAATGCTACCTTACAAAAATAGTAGTACGGGTGCTTCTCAACTTATGATGCAGTTCCATCCTAATCAACCCATAATAAGTTTAAAATATCATAAGTCAAAAGTGCATTTAATATACCTAACCTACCAAACATCATATTTATATCTTGCCTGCCTTAAACGTGCTGAGAACACAAATACTGGCAACACACTCTACAGTAGAGTATTGATTCTTTACACTTGTGATCATGTGCCTGACCAGGAGCTGCTGTAGCAGCATGAGAGTTTTGTACCACTTATCACCAGCTTGGAAGAAGATCAAAATTCAGAATTTGAAATATAGTTTCTGTTGAATGTGTATTGCTTTTGTGCCATCATAAATTTGAAAAATTGTAAGTTGAACTAATGTAAGTCAGGGACTGTCTGTGCTTGAGTTTGTTCTCAAGGCATTAGATCAATAAGGCTTCTCAAGATCCATGAAACACCTGGGACTGCCAATGTTGTTACTACGTTAACTGGGAATTTCTTCCACTATAAATTTAGGGATTGTCCCAGAATGAAAGCAAGAGAATACTAACTTTGTAATTATGTGTCAGTCCTATTAGACAAACTGTCCAATTACTTGAAAGGTTTTTGAGTGTTTTATTTTCACCCTATTCTTAATGTTTGGAAGGCATTTTGCAGCTGTGTGTTTAATTATGTTCTATTTTATTTACGTACTTGTCTTCATTTCCCACCTTTGTCTTTAGCTTGTGTATTTCATTCAGTGGCCAGGTGGCCAACAAACCCAAGCAGAGCAGTAATAGCAAAAACTAATGAAAAACAAAATAAACTTCTTTGCTATTTGTATTAGTTTCCTGTGAGTGCCATAATAAATTATCACAAATTTGGAGGCTTGAAACAACAAATTGATTCCCTCACAGGTCTGGAGGCCAGAAGTCAGAAATCAAGGTGTTGGCAAGGCTGCATGCACTTCCTCCATAGGCTCTGGGGGAAAATCTGCTCCTTGCCTCTTCTAGCGTCTGGTGGCTACGGGCAGTCTTTGGCCATATCACTCCAATCTCTGCCTCCGTCTTTATGTTGCCTTCTCAGTGTGTGTGAGTTAATTTTTCCTCTGCCTTTCTCTCGTAAGGACATGAGATGGCATTTATGGCCTACCTAGGTAATCAAGGATAATATCTTAAAATCCTTAATTTAATTATATCTGCAAAGACTCTTTCCAAATAAAGTTAATATTCACTGGTTCTAAGAATTAGGATGTGGATCCTCCCTCCCTCTCTCCCTTCCTTCATTCTTTCCCTTTCTTTTTAATTTAAAACTTTAACCTTCCATATTAGTAGTTACAAAATAGTTAAGGTCATGTAAAGTACAGCATAAATATATGTAGTCAATAATATTGTAATAACTATGTATGGTACTAGTTGGGTACTGGAAATATCAAGGAGAACACTTTGTAAAGTATGTGATTGTCTAACCACTATGCTGTACACTTGAAACTAATACAAAATAATACTGAATATAAACTATAATTGAAAATTTTTAAAAAATAAAAAAATAAAAAGCAGCTTTAGCCTATTAAGGGAGGGAAACCTAAGGGCTCCTAACCTCTAAGTAAGTAGTACCTCTGCTGTGACCCCTTGCTGAAGATACGATATTAAAATTTGAAATAAAGTTTATCATTCCTAACAGGTGAAAATCTGTACATTGTAAATTAAAGACCTATAAAGAGAAAACATTGTTATTTTTGCTAGACTATACAGAAGTTAAAAAATAGCATAAAAAATAATCTCATTTGAGAATTTTTAGAAGACCCTTGAAGTGCCAGGTAACATGTTAAAAAAGTTTTAAGTTTATATATTTAAAACATTTTAAAACCTTAAAAACATGCCATTATACCATGAGGTCAAAGTAATATAACAGAGTAGTTGGAGAATTAATGAAGGAAGAGGAATAAATAGCCTAACGTAATATTAGGAATGCAATTTCGAAAGGGAAGGATGTAAGCTCAATTCTATATGAAGGGAGAAAAAAGACAACAGAGTTCAGAATCTTGGATTGTACTACTGATTCTGCTGTTTACAGACTTCATGAAGCAATGCCTTCACATCTTTGATTTTAGTTTACCTTAAAATAAGGATTACCTCTAACACTTTAATACTCTATATGCCTTGTAGCATCATATGTTATAAATTTTATTGCATTCACAGACTGAATAGTTTTTGTCCAAAAGGGTGAAATCAAATGTGAAATGTCTTCTGATACCAAATTCTTTAACTATTAGAAGTTGAACACTTTTGCCAAAACCATAAAATGAAGCAACTCTGGGTTTGTATGCAGAGGCTGTCTAACTTGACTTACGAAAAAGATGACAGAGCAAGAAAATTAAATGAGTCTTTCTGCCTATAGTGTTGCCATGAACTCACTAAGATTTGGGGTTAAGGGAGGATCACTGCAATTTAAATTGCTCTCCCTTCAAAGTTGAAGTTTTTCTTTGAGGAAAATGGATGCGCTAGAATGTAGAATTTATGTCCAATTTTAGCTTACTACTTGAGGAATATTTTTGGAGAAACATTTTAAAGTAATGTACCTAAACTATTTTATATACAAATCTTAAGCACCCAGCATAATATTCCTTTGTATCTGCTTTTGATTTTTAACAAATTATATTTAAGCTGTTATTCTATAATTAATGTAAAATCTTATTTTTTTCACCTTTTAAGTGAGCTTGTATTGAAATAGGTTATAGTTTTCATTTTAACATAGGCTGTTCAGTTGTACAATTATAGCATAGGTAAACCATTCTCCACGTGTTGGTTGTTTCTAGTTTTTCGTTTCTGTGAACAACGGACTTTCTTTTTTAAAAATAGAGTTAGCTTCTTACCTCTTTATTTAATTTTAGAAAAAAACAAGAAAAATTATTTAGATCATGGGCAATTTTATGACCTCTTTTATGTTCTTTAACCGGAGAACAGTCTGATTTTAAAGCTGTGCCTGAATATGTCCAATCTTCCTTGAGTTCAGATAACTCTAGGTTTTGTTGTTTAGATTTATTTTTGGTAGTTTCATAGATATGGAGTTGTATCTTAAAAATATTAAAATTTACTTAGTAGTGAGAATCTTTTTTCCCAAATGTTGATTTGATCTTAAACTCGCTTGTATTCTCTGATGGATGAATATGTTAGTTATTGTTTGCCACATAACAGATGTTCGGTAAATGTTGAATTGGTTGGGTTTATGTTGTAGACATTAAAGTTTATCTGTTGTAATTATTGCAGGTATTGCTTACATTTATTATATTCTTTTAATTTTAGATTTGTTATTTTTTCATTGCATGAAAGTATATTTTACGTAACCGGATCTGCTGATGGTTGCTTATACTTCTGTTGCTCAAAAATTTATCTCTTTCCACAGATGAGGTAAATATGTTATTCCATTTCTTCCAGCTTTTTTTAATACTACTAGTTCTTCATATATTTACAATTTACCATAGTGTATGATGTGGATATGTTTTTCTCCACATTGATACTTGGTTTTTCTGACAACACTTTTTAAATATTGATTTTTCTCCACTTACAAACAGTTTTTAGATTTGATCATTTTTTGATATTTCTAGTCTCATAAGTTTTTGTATTTTTTTATTGTGGAAAAATATACTTAACAAAAATTATTTTAACCATTTTAAAAGTTTATTATTCGTTATTCAGTGGCATTTAGTCCATTCACAATGTTGTGCAGCCTTCAGCAGTATCCTGTAGTCTCTTTACTTGACGTATTTCTACTTAAACCTGAGCCATGATTGCTATCATTCTCTGGCAAATTGTTTAAATCTCTTAATCTCAGTTGCACTGTCCATAGAATAAGGATGATGCCTCCTTTGTCTTAAGAGAGTTGTGGAGATAAAATTAGGTAAGACAAGGACTGTAAAAATACTTGGCGTATTATAAATGCTTGATTAATGATCTCTACCCTCCCCACTATAATTGGTTTTAGACTGGTGTAGGGAAGATCTTCCCATTTGCCTCTATTTGTTCTCCTCTCCTCCAAGATATTGTTATTTTTGCCTAATTTTCAGGAAGAAATATGCAGGTACTGGAATAAACTTGTTTACTTCTTATTTGAAACCTAATATGTTAAGCTCTGTAGATTATGAAGCCGAAATTACTAATTAGTATCATCCCCACCAACACTTACTGCTAATAAGCACTGTTCTGTAAGAGACCACAGAAATTATGTTTTGAAATCGTTTTCATGACATCTTTCTGATTTTGCCTTAGAGCCTCCTAGTTTATAAATTAGAATTATTTTGAAGGGATGCCTTTAGGCTGTATGTTTGGTACTTTCAGTGTTAGGACACTCGTTTCTGAATTCCTTGATAGATCCCCTTAGATCAAGTATTGTTGAATAACAATACTTGAGGTAATTATCTTAAAACCATTTAAAGAGGGTCATTTTGCTTTTTGTTTTCATTCTTCAAGACATACAAATAATTATATTTGAGGATACCTTGCTAAACATTTGCTAATTTCTTTTAAATCCTAAAGTAATCCACATATTAATAAAAATCTTAAGTGGTTATAGATCAGTGTTTTATAGTTCTTTAGGCTGCTATTGTTTATAACTGTTATATGAGATAAAATTACTTTTGGGAGGGATGCTGTTAATTTTCTCCATGGGAACTTCTGTATCATTTTCTTTGGGGTGCTCTGAAAATATGTATATAAGGTGCTGGAAGGGGTAGTAAATAGACTTCTAAAATACAGTGTAGTTAATGATCAAATTTATGAGCTACTTGTTTTCTATTTAGAAGTGTATCAGAGATATTCAGTAACTCCTGAATATTTCTTTGCACACTGAGCTGCATGCAAGTTCCCCTTCTAGGACCTATATTCAGACTGTTCTGCTCTGTTTAGACACTTCTCTTGATGTTAGAATTAACGATGATATACACTTTGTTTTCACTGAAAAAAATTGACCTTTATACTGTGCTTTTAAATATTTATATATATAATTTTAAATTTCTCTTTCTATATTTACGAACTATAATTACATACTGAAGTAACCTAAGTTCTTGCTTATGGCCATTTACCACAATAGGGTAAATAGTATGTTGAATTTGATACAAAACAAATTATAAAGTTGGAATTTTGTTATAAATTTGAAATAAAGTACTTGTTACTAATTACTTCCTTTCTAATTCTAAGGATTAAAAATTGTGGCTGTTATATTACAAAAAGAGCTTTTATTTATGAGCATGTGAAGTCACAATATTTAAAATTGTGCGAACTTTTTTACTCAAACCAAAGTTCTATATATTTATTGTCAGCATTTGCAGAGTAGGGTAATACTATTTCTGTTCTCAATTGTAGATTTTTTCCAGATATTTGTCTAGGAAGGCATATATATACTAACAAACTCCAAAAAAAAAGGTGATAAAACAGCTGTATTTAGAAGCCAGTTGTAAAAACTGAAACTAGAAAATTAGGAAAAGATATTACTTATCCAAATGCTGAAAACAAAAAATGTATTCAGAGAGTGCTTTGTAATTTCATCGGCTGTTTGGCTAAATTGTAATTATATTAATTTACATTACATTAGGAATCCACTTTCCACTTCTATGTCAAACCATTATATTATTGGATATTTAAAAGATGAATCTCATTGAATGTAGAATAATGTCAGGTTACATTAATGATGGAAAAAAAAAAAACCTAAACCACAACTAGATTAAACTCTAAAACTAATACGTGGAAATAAGAATACTAAGATTTGTATTGTAATTCCGCACTTTTTGTTATTATCAAGTACCAGATCACAGTGTCTGTGTTATATAACACTTTATCTGGTTGCTTGTAAACTCGGCTTTTCGATTGTAAGCACGTGCCACTGTAGAAAATGGTGTGACATTTTAATATTAAAAGTTGTAGCACATTGATACATGCTAGAAACATGGTAAATATTTGCATTCTTGTATTTAGTATGTTCTTATATTTCAGGTCTTTTAAAATACAAATTTTTGGAAGGAAGAACGAATATTATATTGATGAAAAGTAGTATCTTAGATGCATGTTGTGATGGAATTATGTGATTTATGTCATTATTAGTATATTTTATACACAAACGCACTGGAGTGTATGTGCATACTTCATACATATCACATATAGCAAGTAGAATCCCAGAAGATTCTGTAATAAATCATATGCTTTGCTTGTAGATTGCTGTGTTTGTTGTTGTTTTAAAAAGTTTTTTTCTAAATGTAGAAATTATCTCTGCCCCTTGTATTCCCCTAAACTTAAAAGCTGAGAAAATAAAGATAATATTTAAAGATGGAAACAACAAAGGATGCTTATTTGCATAGAAGAAATGGGAGAGATAGAAAGGAATATCTTCTAATTGTTCTCTTAAAGAAGGTTTTATTACAACTTAACCATAGAATTTATTTCAAGAAAAATAGAAAATTAGTCCATTTCCATTATAAAAATCAGTGATATTACCATATTTCTAAAAAAAACAGAATTCAAGATTTTAACATTTAGTTTTATATAGCTTGAAAAATTTATTTCCTCACTAATAAGAGCAGTATTTCTTGCCTTTTAAAACCCATAATCCCTTTTGATCAATAAAAATCTATGTTCTCCTTTAATGTTGTTCATATTTTTAAAATAAGTTAGTTTTTGTGTTTAACAATAAAATTAAAGTACATTTTTGAGTATCCTTTTTTAAAAAACAAAACAATTTTTCTAACCCTCCTTTTGCCCAGAGATAGATTTTATAATCCTTTCCCTATGAGAAGGAATATCCCCTCCCTCTCCCTTGCAGACAATCTACTAATTAGAGATTGCAGTTATAATAGTTATGGCCTTCAATTAAGTAAAACGTGGGATATCATCACTTTTTGTTTAGGTGAGAGCTGGTCACACAAAAATTCAACAAATGAGGTATTAAAGGCATTACATTTTCTTGATGACTTGGCCCTATTTTGCTTTCTCTTACGGGATGATATTATAGATGTACATTATGTTCATTTAGGCAGTATTAAAATCCCATGAAGTAAAGAAAAAACATTTCAAAACTAAGAAAGATATAAGCTGGTGAAACATAAAAATGTTTCATCTTTCATAATTGTGAGTCAGTTTCACGTCATATTGATTATGCCGTCCTGGGTAGAGCAAAACAAGTGCAGGGAAGATAGCGCCTGTGAGCTTTAGTTATTGCGTGCTGTAATTCTGCAGCACTAGCTACCTACGTCAGGTAGTATGAGAACTCAGCTTTTGAGGCTCTGTGTATGAGCTACACGTGAGTGCATCGAGCATCCAGTGCCTCTGACCTCTAAACTTTTTTTTCTTTTGACATTCTAGATCAGGGCAGGGAGTAAAGCCGCCCTAGTGTCAGAGTTGGACATTTTTGAATCTGTCTCCCTTACACATGTTTTCTTTCCTTTTCCCATCTGCAATGCAATTCTAAAAGTGTATTGCACCAAGATAGAGCAATACAAGTGGTGGTATATTGGCATAACTGAAGTTTTTTATTTTTCTTTTCATATTTATCTACTTTTATTACTTCTGCAGTAAGATTCTGTACTTGCTTTAGCTTTGTGTATTAAGTTGTTTTCAGTGGTTGGCAGAAGTGAAAACAGGTGTGACCTTGATTAAATGCATAAGCGATCACATCTGTTTTGGAGAAGTGCTAGTTTCATTTTGTTAAATACTAATGGAGTTTTTCTTTTTCATAATGTATTTAAGTTTTCTAATGTCTGTAGAAAATGTCAGACACAATAAGGTGTTCTTACCAGTAAATGTGGCGCTTAGAATCCTATTTTTCTTGGTTAGTTTGAAAATCAGGACAGGAAGAGCAGGATATAAGAAGGTAAAGATTTTCCTGAAATAATTGACTAGGCAGTGTATTTAGTGGAGCTCATTATTTCAGACTAAAATTGGGCCCCAGCTTTACATGATTATTTTTCCTTAATTCTAAAATTCAAAGTTTCACTTATTTATTTGCATTATTAAAGCAGATCCAGAGAATTGAGTTTTCCTTGAAATTAATTACACATACAGATAGTTGGTTGGGGAAGTATTTAATTGATATTCCAGTTTGTTACATTTAAAGGGATTCTGTGTGTCTGTGTTAATAGTTATGTAAATGTTCCACAGGAAAGCAGGTTAGATGTTATCATAACTTAATGACTTCTTAGCTAGTTTTTATCATTAAAAAATATAACTCTAATCCTAAAAAAATTGTTCTAGTTATCAGCACATGGCTGTCATTGTAAAATGTTTAATGTAGTAGGCACTATAGTAACCATGTTTTAAGCACGGCAGAAGTGGTTCCATATGTTGGCTTTTGCAAGGTATTATAAAAATCATAGTGTATACCTATTTTGACTTAGTGCAGCATGTCAGTTTTGAAAAGCCACGTGCAAGTTTGAGATTTTGAGATTGGAACTCACGTGGAAAGCTTGGGGTAGCAAAATATTTAAAAAATAATTTGCTGATGGCCTAAATGATAATGCTTTAAGGTACATAAAGCTTTGATTCCCCCCTTTTTTAAACAGACTGTGAAGACTGCTGAGAGACACTTGCGATCCAGTCACGTAAGTGTAATAAGGAAATACTGGTCCTCATGGAGGAAGAGCAAGATTTACCAGAGCAACCAGTAAGTATTTCCTTTAACAATTTAAAGTTGATTGTAGGAAAGTTAATTTTAAGAGATTCTAAATATTATTCAGTTATACTGCAGATTCCAAATGAGAAATAAAATTAGGGAAAAGACTCAATACTTTCATTCTAAGAAAACAATTTTTTATGTTCTTAAATGCATGTTTTGCTAACAGTGCTAAAGAGTCTGCTTAGAAAATTCAGCATTACAAAGTTAACATTGTATTTGGAAATGTCATTAAAAAAAATCAATGGATATTTCCTTGTAGAACACTTGCTGGGTCTGATCTGTGGCATGGACAGGTATCAGGGAAGGGCAGAGCAACTGGCCATCGCCGTGGGCGAGAGGGCAGCAGGATGTGGTGTGGGTCTCAGTCAGTTGTGGGACAGACCAGACAAAAAAAACCCAGTGGCTATTCTTACAGTTTTTAGAAAATAAAAGAGGACATCTATTTATCAAATAGTATACACCACTTCGGACAGAAAATTTAGTTTTATCTTTACCTAAATTTCCCTAACTGACCTAACTTGTAGTAGTGGAAGAAAGTATAATCTGACCACTAGCTAATTCTTAAAAAGATAACACCCTATAGAGACTAGGTTAAATTCTTAATTTCCTTTAAATATGTATTATAAACAAATAAAATCATTTTAAATGTCCACAGGTGGTATGGATTTATTGCTTTGCATGATTTCTTTTTGTTTTGTTTTTTTTGTCTGTTTTTTGATCCTTAGCATTTAAAAAAGGAAAGCAACAATAACCATTCTCTCAAGATACTTTTGTGTTAAAGGATCTTTTCCTTTTGTCTTGAGTTTCTTTTTTTGAAGTTAAATACTGATTGAGTTTGCTATCCTGAGTGAGCCCCTTGGATTTCATAGTAAAAGAGAATATAGAGTGGTACATGTTTACCTTTCTTAATGAAAATCTAACATAGAAAAATTTGAATTTTGAAAGCAGGTAATAGGGTATGTTTTTCTTGTTTTTCATGTACTAGATGTATTATTTACATTACAGAAGGATAGACACCAGCTTCTATTTAAATATTAAAGTCCTTTAACATGTTTTTAATATTTTTCTTTATGTTGAGAAATGTATACTGATAATTACCATATTTTGCCACATATAATACACTCCCTTATATAATGCATACCCACTTTTTTCTGTTCATTATACACGAGATTGTTTTGCCCATGGTATGTAATCATTATACCCATGCATAATGTGTATCCTTATTTTCTCCTCAAAAATTTAGGCAAAAAAGTGCACATTATACATGGCAAAATATGGTACTTTGCTGTTATTTTTTTAGCCCTCTCACTTAAGCATAAAACTAGGAAGACTTAAGCAATTGGTAAGACAACCTTTTGAAAAATTTGGAATGTTATTCCCTCGCCCTAGTGAGACATTAATAATCAGGGAAAATGGTGGGGTTGAAAATCATCCTCAGCAGTGTATGATACGCTGTAAGGACAAATAACTGAATTAGAGACATGAAATATACCAAGAAAAATTACATCATTGAGTTTTTAATGTAGTAAAAGGTCTAATCATTGTGTCAAAAGACTTATATAAGTTGTTGAAATGAGTAGTGTTGTTAGTTACACCTTACCTATTTAAGGTAATGAGAATTGTGAGGCTTGACCGGTGGGCAGGTCATCTTTTCTGCTCTGTGTCATTTCCTTGCCATTCTTATTCAATTTCTATAACATAACGTATAAAACCTGATTATACTCAGAGGAAGGTAAGCAATTAAAGCACTTTAAAAACAAATTTTCTACTGACTGTAAGTGGTGATTGTCTTGGGGCATCATCTTCTTATTGATTTGTGCCTGGGTCTTAATTTATAAAGGTGACTGATGGACAACACTGAGAGTTCAATGCCATTTGAAGGAAAAGTTTAATGTTACTCACAGTTCCCTTATAAATTAGAGGCATGGCATGGCATGCCACACGGGGCCTCTGGGGAGACCGGGGTGAAGGGAAGCACCAGTTTTGATCAGGAGGCAGAAAGGAGGCAGGGAAATGCATAAACAGGTCGCCTTTATTGGGGTTTCAGCAGGCAAGGTGATGCAAGGCAAGGCAGGATAAACACTTTAGGACTGGCTAGCTTGAATAGTTCCAGGGAGTTTGGGGTACAGGGGCTGTCTGGTATCCATCTGGCCCTGAGTTGATTTAGAGCAAATGACATACTGACTTGGTGTGTATGAGTGGTTCAGAGTGTGGGCTCAGGGGAGATATAAACAATTTTTGGCTCTGTGATTAATGGATGCTAAATAAATACAGGCTCTAAGAAAACAAAGAACACTTATTAACTGTTAAAAGTAATTAGAATAGAGTTAATGTCAGACTTTGAGGAGAAAAATAACTTTTTAGAAACCATAGTGGAGATTGAAAATTTGAGTGGAAAGATGGTCCTGTGATGATAATAAAGCTAAGATTTTTAACCCTACTGTATACCTGTGTATAGAGAGAGATGTTACTGTTGGGGATTTCTTGTCTTTTTCTTAGGGCATTACCCCTCCTTTCTTCTCACTTGCTCTGTCTTAAGCTTTAATATTTGTTCAGGTCATTGTAAACAATGCAACCTAAGTCCTAGCCATAGGTTCTGTTTTTCACTTTCCCTTATTGCCAGTCAATCCTCCTTTTTCTGCGATCAGAAATGGTTTTTTCTCTATGGTCATTATTTACCTGAGTCAGTGTTTTCCTCCCAGTTTTTGCATTTTTTTACTGCTCTGAAGCAGCTCATATTATTGTCCAAACTGCAGCTCTTTTAAAGAGTGAAAGGGGGCACTGACCAGACTCAGTTTGGGAGAAGAGGTATAATCCAAGACTATTTCCGGCAAACTGGAAGCACTTAAAAAACTCCTTTGTGGCCATCAGGCATGTGAACTCAAGTTTTGAAAGGAAGTTATATGCATAGAAAAAAATTTTAGAATGTATATATCAGACTCAATATTCAGTACTAATCATTTTATGTATTGTTATTTTATTTATCCATTCATCTGTTCATGGGTACTGGGATTTTCATTTTTTGACTATTTTGAATAATGCTTTTATAAACATTAGTGCACAAGTTTTTTATGTGCACATGTTTTCATTTCTCTTGGTTATATAGCTAGGAGTGGAATTGCTGGATTATATGGTAATTCTGTGTTTAACCTTTTGAGGAACTAGTACTAAAGTACTAAAGTAGTTGTACTATTTTACATTCTGTCAGTTTCTGGGTTATATTGTTTGAACCCGTACTTTTGTAATCCAGTGAAATATGTCTGTATCCTTTGAGTTAGTTTAACTGCCTTTGGTGCCAAGGTAGTACGTGCTTCCTATACCTCGCTTACACGGGACATAATTACCAAAATCAAGACAAACAAGGGGTTATGAAAGGTTAAAAATTAGTTGATAATACATTTTCGTCTCCCAGTCTTTTTGTTTGGTAGGACTTCAGGTATATTTTCTTCATTTCAGTTTATGGGTACTTTTTATACTGGGTTGCCACTGTAATAAAAAAGTGAAAAAGCATGGTTTTTACATGAAAGGCCCTTATGGTATATTTTAAAATTCTGCTCCAAGGCAGACTTTTCTTTTTCTTTTTAGTTCATTAGCTAATGTGTTCTCTGGTTCTACTAAAATTAAGACTAACATAAGATAGATTCTTCAGTCTTGTTTTCTTTGTGTTGATTGCTGTTTGAAGACTAGAGACTATTTTGTTACTAAACCACCAGCTCGTAAATACATTTCTTTGATCACAAAGAGGGCCTTTGGGTGAGCTAACCATAAATTCATCCCCATTATTGGAAAATTACATTGTTATCTGACAATATGTAAATACTGTCATCTTCAAGTGGGAAGGGGAGCACATTTTATAATGCAAACCTGTATTTTGTCACTTGTGAAATTATGGAGGGCAGATTGTTTAATTTTTCTTTGCTTTAGCCTTGCAGTTTCTAGTCAAAACACCATTTTCCAACCTTATTAAGTCAGCTCATTTTTATCCTACCCCTTTCAGTGAAGTCATGTTGTATGTTTGTTAAATTCTTTTGTCACAGTCTTTATACTAACCTGGGATCCCTTGACCACTTGGTTGGTTTAAGGTGTCTTTTATCATATTAAAAGTTTTGAATTTTGATATGATCAATATATTTTCTCCTTTATGGCTTTTGAATTTAATATCATGCTTAATAAAGGTTTGTCTACCTCAAGCAGTTTTGTTTTTGTTAATTTCTTTTCCATTTACTTCTGTAATTTTGTTTTTAAATTTAGAGGGTTGTTAATGCCCCCTTTTTCTTTATTTTATCTTTATTGGTACCTAAGAAAGTTAAAACAGCATTAAATATAACATCTATCGATATGCCATAATCAAGGCACCAAGAATGTTTGGTTGTATTTATTTTGTTGTATTTTCTTACAAGAAGTATCTGTCCATGAAAAATTTTATGAGCCATGTATTTATTTTGCTTTTATTATTTACCTTGTCTTGAGGAACTACTAGTAGCCACAGTATTTTACATTCTGTTTGTTTCTAGACTGTGTGTTTGTAATCCAGTGAAATACACATATACCTGTATCCTTTGAGTACCTTTGCCTGCCTCTACTGCCGGTAGCATATGCTCCCTATCTCTGACTTATAGGGGGATGTAATTAAGGCAAACAGTATCTCAAATGTTAAATTTAATCATATTAAATAGCTAAAGTCCCTCCTGTTATGTTTGTTTAAAATTATTTAGCAGCATTTTTGCCTATTGTTAGCTTGAAATACTTTTAAGTATTCATAATTTGTATGACTAAGCACACTAAGCATGCTTATACTATAACTAGTTATTTTAGCCAGGTAGCTCTATCAGATTATTTTGTAACATCAAAGCTGGGATCTCCATTAGCAGTGTTAAACATTGATTTTTCATTTGTGGATTAAACTGTTTTAATGTAAATGCTTTTACCTCTGAAGAAATTAGGAAAGATGAAAATTTGGGAAAGAAACAGAATAGTGTGAAGAATATTTTTTAAATTACTGGTAACCTAATAACAATTTATCTTTATTTTTTGTATGTAGGTAATTTTAAGTATAAAGACATTTCTGTTAAATAAATTTTGAGTAGATGATATCAAGAGTTCCATATTTACTGTTTGATGATATAATTACTTATATGTTAAAATTTAAAACCAACTAGTTCGTATCCAAGTTTAGATATTTCATCATAGTAAACATTTGATCTTGAGTAAAAATCCTGATAAACATTTTACCTTGAGTCTGATAAACACTTTTTCTTTAAAATTAAAAAACATGTCCATGTGAAAAACAAAGTTTATCTCTAATTCAAAAATATAAGAGTTAATTAAATAAATCTAAGCAAGACAAGACAGTTACCCTGAAATTTATTAGTTAATGTTAGCCTGACGTTTGAGCAGCTTTATAAATAATTTCAAAAACAGATCACTACATTATTCTTAATATATTTATTTTTTTCAGGTTAAAAAAGCCAAGATGCAGGAATCGGGAGAGCAAACTTTAAGGTATACAAAGTTGAATTTCCTTTTAATGATTTACTTATAATTTTTTTCTCATGCTGATGATGGCATGATTTAGGCTGACTACCCTCTGCATGGTTTTTGACATCAGTCATTACATTTTGAAATTATTAGATTTAAAATAAAAATTCCCTCCAAAAGTTTGTCCTTGAAAAGCATAAGTGCTAATTTATTTATTTTTATTCATTATTTATTCTGCACTGTGTACTAAATTCATGTTCCGTCAGAGCCTGTGATATATGGAGGAGACATAATGGTGAATATTCTCTAGTCAGATGTAGAAAGTACGAAATGGGAAGAATATCAAAAGTGAGGGAAGAGCAGGGGATTTGGCATTAACTGCCAAATAGATATGGGTTACCTCAGTCATTAGCTCCACTTCCCTTATAGAAAAGAGTCAGCTTCTATGCACCTCATGCTCTGGCTTCCACAACACCATGGGTTTTAGTTTTCCACAGTTGTTATCTCCTGTTGTTTGTCCACCAACCATATGAACCAGTAATTGCCTCACCTCTAACATCCTAATTTCAAGAATCCTACTCTTTTACTACCACACATTACATTCAACCTCATTTATTCTACTGCCACACTATCCATATGCCTTATTATACACTGGCAGTGAAATGGTGTATCATATTTTCACTATCAGCCATTGACCCTTCTCTCAAAAAAAGACTTCAGTATCTTTCTTATGCTGCTTACATTATAAGATCTATTACTATAGTCAGTCCCTTGCAAATAGTCTTAACTCCCTCCCCTTTTCATCTGTATTGTACTTCCCTAGCAGAATCACAACCTTGGTTAAACTCTGCTCTCTACCTATTACATGCTTATTTCCAATCACCTGAACATTGTGAGAGAAGAACAAAACTGTGCTGTCCAGTCTCAGTTTTCAGTCATGATTACGTTTCAAGCAGGCACTTAAACACTCTTGGTGGTTCAACCACCTTTACTGGTATGTTTTATTTCCAAATCTCTAAAATTATTTTTTTCCTTTCGTTCCTTTCTCTCAACTGAGGAAAAATTGGGGAGAAAAAAATGAGACAACTGTAATAGCAAAATCAGTAAAATATACAAAAAAAGAAAAAAAATTGAATGTTCAGAATATACAAGAGGAAAAAAACTTTATTGATATTTATACTCCAATTTTAGAGGTTTGTTCAGAAAAGACATGAGAGCTTTAAGCATTTGGGTGCTGTGTATTTTTTTTAATATAAATAACATTTCTTTAAAAAAATTATGTAGAAACCAGTCTTAGTGTTATCTTTCCAGGTATATGGAACCTTTGGTACAGTGTCCTCCATTTCTCCCTAGAGTGTAGAACAGCAAAGCAGATTTCTTTCTAGGGAACATGATTGTAGGAAGGATGCCTGGACTGGGGAGAAGTTGTAATATAATAATACTGGCTATAGTCATATTATACTTACTCTGTTCTAGTCTCTGCTCTAAGTACTTTTTATATATTAATTCATTAATCTCTATAACATCTCTGTGAGGTAGATTCTATTACCCCTCATTGACAGTTGAACTAGGGCACAAAGAAGTTCAGTGACTTGCCTGAAGTCATAAAGCTAGATTTGGCAAAATGGAATATAAATTCAAGCAGTCTGCCCTAGAATCTGTACTTCTAAAGATTATGCTATATTGATGGTTGAGGAAATAATTGGAGAGTGGAAATTAAGGTAGAAGGAAGAGGAAGGACATTGTGAGTGATGAAAGTTAGTATTCTCTCCATTCCAGAATTTTAGTGAGAATCTCCTCAACATTAAAGTGTCTAACACAATGATTGGTCCTCCCAGTTTACATGATTTATCTTTTGTAATTTCTCTTAATTTTCCTTACAAGTTAACAACAAAAAAAGATGTTGCCCAGTCTTGGGTATAATAACAAACTAAAATTTATTTATTTTTAATTGAGGAAGAAGAGAAATAAGTGGTATGAGCCATTTTAGGGTTCAGAACCCCTGGAAGCAAGCACATATGACTTGAAAAAACTTCTCAAGTTACCATTAGAACCATTGTCTTAAAGTATTTTTAGGTATTGTGGAATTTTTCTTTTACCACATTGTCTTTAGAGAAAATCTGACTTGCATGTGACTTAGCTGGAATTTCTATGATATAAAAACTGAAGGAATCTAGGGATATGAGAAAGAACAGCAGAATGCAGTGGGTACTAACCCTGGCCATAGCTCTTCAGGTAGTCGCTAAAAACCAAGAATAGGAATATCATGAAGACTTACTTTGCTCTTTCTTATATAGCCTCAGAAGAAATGGGTTTGATTTAATTACTTTTAGCAATACAGCACATCAGTCAGGGGCTAATTTTTTCATTCCGGTTCTCCCAGTCAAGTAAGCAACCCCGAAGTCAATGATGAGAAACCTGAAACTTCAAGCCTTGCTTCAAACCTTACCATGTCAGAGGAAAGTAAGTACCATGTTCTGTGCATGACAGAAGCAGCATTTCTATAAAACAGGTGAGGTTGTTCTTTTATAACTGGTTTTAACTGATTGCCTTGTTGGTCCCAGAATGCTCAGAAGCCTTTCCTTGTATGTATATGTTCATACATGTGTATGACTAAATCACATGGCATTCACTCACCCAGAAGTCACTCTTGGTGATTTTATTTTTTGCTCTGAGGTTTGATGTTTTAAAGATAAGAGTGCCTTACTCAATCAGAAAAGTTTGTGGGTCTGTCTCTGACTGCTGCTCCATAAGGCTTGGTATTTTTCTACCTTTCCCAAAACCAAATGATAATACTGGTCAATTCAAGCCAAAAAAAGAGAAGCAATCTCCCCTGAGAGCCCAAGATTGATCCTGGACCCTCAGGGAGATTCAGTTCAGTAAGATACACCCTCTACTTACTAACCCTCACACTCCTGTAGAACAGTTATATTCATGTATTGCACAAAAATTTGTAGAGTGTTTGTTTGTTTTTTCCTTGTGGAGATGTAAGCTTTCTCTAACATACCCACTTCTGCAAATTGCTTTTATAGGGCAATTGTCCCTCCTGGAAGTAAATGACTATGCCCTTTATTTTTCCACTTTCTTTTAAAGAGTAAATTTGTGTAAGATACTTTCAAAAAAAGACACTTGTTTTTCAGATCTTTTCTCCTAAGATGATAATGCTTTATGTTATATACTTTCCATATATTAAAAAATAGCATGACTTTAAAAAGCAGGTGGGTCTTGAGTTGTATATATTATTTTCTTTAAGGTGCTATTTTAGTGATTCTCAAATTTTTAGTGTACCATAGAAGCATCTGGAGTACTTGTTTGTAATATAAAATTCCAGCCTCATCTTCAGGGATTATCATTTAATAGATGTGATGTTGATGGGAATCTGTATTTTCAAGAAGATGGGTGGTTCCGATGCATATGGAAAACTCTCCGTACTGTGGGAAACTGCTGTAATCAATGAAATGTCTCTAGTTTTTTTAAATTTTAGTTTATTGACTTGTCGGCGGAAGGGGAGAGAGAGAGAAACATCGATTTGTTCCACTTATTCATATGTATCCATTGGTTGATTCTTATATGTGCCCTGACCAGGATTGAACCCACAACCTTGGCATATGGGGACTGTGCTTTAACCAACTGAACCACCTGGTCAGGGCTCTCCTCTAGTTTTTTGAATGTCCAAGCCATCCCCAAGAAAAGACCTGTTTCTTACCATATTTTAGCGCCAGAAAGTAAGTTGTCTTTTTGTTCCTTCCAAATCATTTCTCTTTTCTTTTTTCCTTCAGACACTCTGGTTCCTTTGAGGTCTGCATTTATGCCTCCCCTTACCTTTCTTTTTACCTTGGACCGAACTCCTAGTCATTTTGATCTTTAAAGACTAGATCTTCCTTGTTTTCTTCTCCAACAAACTCTTACTATTCTTGGTGATTTCAGCATCCATGTCGATGACCTATCCAGCGCCCATCGCATCCCTCTTGTTGTCATGTCCCTTCTTACTCAGCATAAACTCTGTGGCTTTTTATTATAATTACTCCCTTACAAATACTTAGAATAACTTTGACTCTTGTGCTTTCCTTGCTAAACCCTAGTTCTAATTTAATCCAACTTTCTTCCTTCTCTATAAGTGCATTCAAATAACCAAACGTTATTGAATAAATTAAGTAGCTGACTCTATGGCTTCAAGTAGGCACCTAGCATGTTTGGAAATTTTACAACATTTCCCTAATGAAAACCCTAATGAGTTTTACCTTTTAACAGTTCACACCACTTCTTTTCCCCTCAAAGCACCCATACTCACTTACCTTTTCTTATTCTCAACTGATGAGTCCTTCTCAGTTAGAGGCTGTGAGACAGGAAACTCCCTTACTATCCCACCACCACCAAACACTCAAACCTACCTGTTTTTGTACTCATGGTGTTTTGCATCATTTTTGTCAGAATGGAAATAGTATTCTGGCTCCTGTCAAAGGTAAGACCTTTTATTTGTGCTACATATCCTCTTCCTTCTCACCTTCCCCTAGACTTTGGTATTGTAGGTATGCTAACACCACTTCTGCATCATCATGTTGTTCTTCTCTTTTTAATACTTCCTGTCAGTAAAGAGACATGATCCATTATCTGCCATCTTAATACAAAAGAAAAACCCCAAACAAAAAAACCCTCCTTTGGCTCCATATCCCTCACTAGTTGTAGACCTCTTCTTTGTCCCATGACCCGCTGGAAGCCCTGAAAAGAGTTGCCCTCATTTGGTTTCTCACTTCCCGTTCACTCTTCAGCCCTCTCAAATTTAGCTTCTGTTACCACTTTTCCAGTGAAATTGCTCTTGTCAAGGTCATCAGTTACTTTCACTCAGTGCAAGTAATAGTTCTAGCAGACATTTCTGTCTTCTCTTATCCTACCTCTCACTACTTTTCCTCCCACCTTTCTCCTTTACTGGCCTTTCTCTTTCTCTCTGAACTCTGAATGTTGGTGGGCCCTGAGCATCTGTTTCTAGTCCACTATCTTTTCTCTTTCTGCATCTTCTCATCCATTATTATATTTCCAGTCCAATTTAGCTCTACAAGGAAAACTCAAAACTTAAAATGTGTGAAAGCTTGTTATTCCCTTAGCCCCCATCAAATCCATTCTTTCCCCAAACTTTCCCATCTTAGGAAATGGTTTCACTATCCTTCCAGTTGCTCAGGTTGAAAACCTAGAAATTATCTTGTTTTCCCCATTCCTTACATACACATCTGTCAAAATGTCCTGTTAGTTTTACCTTCAGAATATATTTCAAGGTATTGCCTCATCTCCACTGCTGTTACTCTACTCTAATAGCAGATTAGGCCTTGACTACTAATAATCCTTTTATAGTTCTAAGTACTGCAAAAACGAAGGCTCATGCATTCTCTAGAAAAGTAAAAATTGGCCTAAATCTCATAGGATATTTTGTCAGTCTTTTCTAGAATTAACTTAAGTCAGAGGAGAAGTGTTTGGGTTTTTGAGAGTACTTGTCAGCAGAGAAGGAACCGTCATGCAGAATTCAAATGGACTTACATTCTTTGTGATTGGTAGTAAGAACTTTAGATTTAATTGAGATTTCCTTCGTATCCGTCAAAATGATTATGGATAAATGTGACCTCCAAGTTTCCAGTCATTACTGTTAGACCTTGAACAAGGCGATGGACAAGATCTTACATGATAAACTCAAGATGTTGACTTGTCTCACTGTTGGGCATGATTATTCCCCTCATCTGCTCTTGACCAGAGTTCCCTTTTTGGGTCAGACACTGAGGGAACCCAACTAGACATAAATTTAATTGGATCACTCCTAGTCCCTATTTATAATATAGCAATCTCCTTTACAGGTGTTGAAGGAAGTTCTTAAACAGTTCAGGAGCCTGGTACGAGCTCTATGACGTAACTTAGTCTATAACATAGACTGAAATAGTGCCTAATGAAGGGGGTTTTGCTGTCTGTCAGACTTAAGTTGAATATTCATAACATTTATCCAAGATGAAAACGTGAGGGTCAAGCCTTAACAGCAGCTATTCTAGAGGAAGTCAAGCTGTGAAAGTCTCTTTACTTGCTAGTTTATCAGAGCATCACATCAGTTTCTCAAATCTGTCTCTGCTTTGCCAAACTTAAAGTATTTACCCCAGAACTGAAAAAATAGTAGTATAGCAGCGTATTTACATTTTTTCTGCTGTTGATTATACATAGCAGTAGCAGTAATTTTCTAATAAAATTGGGTATTTCCCTCTAAATCTGTCTTCCTGCAAGTCATTCACATGGCCAGAATAGAGAGTAAGCACCTACAGAATGAGTTCGATATGGGTCTTGCCTTTTAAGTTTGCCTGTGAGCACAGCTGAGAGCTTAGGTTGCTTCATTGTGGTTTTAAATCAGTGAAGGGTGAAGGCAGAGATCAGTTGTCATTAACCTTCAGCTTTTTACCATACCCCTCACATTCTGGTTTCTTTTACTGCCTAAAAGTCCCTAAATCCGTTATTAGAAGTATGAGATATTTTCTATTACATAGTCTTTCTAAATTTCTAATGTCCAAGCTGTATTCTATAATGTAGTTTGAAAGACCATACAGTGAAATATGCAATTTTCTCATTTTATTTTTGAAATGTTCTAACTTTTTACCTGGTGATATCTTTCTTTCAGTTATGACATGCACCGATTATATCCCTCGCTCATCCAATGATTATACCTCACAAATGTATTCTGCAAAGTAAGTTGAATAATTATTTTGAAATCCATATGCTTTTTCTCTAGGTTCATTGCAAAAAGTTAATTTGATATTAAACTTAACTTGACATTTAACTTATTTTCACCTCTCTTGTTCTCTCTGTCCCTACTACAATTTTCTTTATTTCCTCCAAATATGGAGTCCATGTAAGATCTTTTTTAAAAAGTAGGTGGTTGTCTAGTATGGATCACTGTTACCCAGAAGATTGTTCTAAATGAATAGGCACTGAAAATGAAAAATACTGGTAGTGATCAAAACATATCACTGATTGACCTCTGATCATTTTCTCTTTCCTTTATCTTGATAGATCAATAAAAACAGCTCAAGCCAGCCTCATACACTAGGACTTCTCAGCTCAATCTATGTTCAGTTTCTTGCTGAGTACCCTCAAAGTAGAAGAGGACTTGAAGTTAGACAGGTTTAGTGAGTTGAAGTCACCAAGGCATTTTGAGCCTTTGAGGGGTTAAGGTCGGCATTTAAGATTCACCAGGTTAATCATCTTCAGGATGAGTAGGTGCAAAACAGTGCCTATCTCAAGCTACCATTGATGATAGTGAGCCCGTGCGTATTGTACATAAATTTTTGGTTGGCCAAAAAGTCTGTTATGTTTTTCCATACGATGGCTCTAGTAGCACTTAGTTGTCTTTAACTTTATTGGAAACAGTTTTATTAGATTGTATTGTAACAGCTATCACGTCAGCATGATTTTTAAAAAACATCAAAATTTGTGAATTTTTGTGCAGCCATTTTAATATTGAAGATGGAGGAAAATACATTACATTTTCAGTGTATTATGTCTTGTTATTTCAAGAAAGGTAAAAATGCAACTGAGGCATAATAAAAGATTTGTGCAGTGTATGGGGAAGGTGCTGTGACTGATCAAACATATATATCAAAAGTGGTTTGTGAAGTTTCTTGGTACCATTGACACTTTGGCCAAATAATTCTTTGCTGTGGGGCCATCTTACAGATTGGAAAATGTTTAGCAACAGCCCTGGCCTCTGCCCACTAGAAGCCAATAGCGGGAGATAGCTGACATACTCAAAATATCCAAATCAGTAAAGTTATTGGTGAAAATGAAAAATGTGTCTTTTATTTTACGGAAAAAACCATACGAACTTTCTGGCCAACCCAATATATGCAAGTGTGCATATTAAATTAGGATGTATTCTCTATGCTTATATAATGCAGGATACAAAGAAATTGGTAATAGAGATGAGTGATGCCTATGAGCCTGCTTTAAAAAGAAAATTGACATTTCCCCCCTTTTGTGCCCATTTATACTGA
Organism: Mormoops blainvillei; assembly: GCA_004026545.1. Taxonomy (NCBI): domain Eukaryota; kingdom Metazoa; phylum Chordata; class Mammalia; order Chiroptera; family Mormoopidae; genus Mormoops; species Mormoops blainvillei. The sequence continues at coordinate 149,293 of PVJD01001792.1, read as the reverse complement.
TTTTGGCATCAATTAAAAAATACCCTAATCAGCCCTGACTGGTGCAGCTCAGCGGGTTGGGCTTTGTTCTATAAACCAAAGGTCGCTGATTCAATTCCTGGTCAGGGTGCACATGCCTGAGTTGCGGGCCAGGTCCCCAGTTGGGGGTGTGTGAGAGGCAGCCAATCGATGTTTCTCCCCCTCTCTTTCTCCCTTCCTTCCCCTCTCTCTAAAAATGAATAAATAAAATCTTTTTTTAAAAAAACCCTAATCAAAAAGTTAACTCAATGAGCTTTCCAAATTCTGTTATTAACACTAATACCATCCTTGAACCAGTCATTTTCATGTGGTTTTCTGTGAAATGACTAAACCTTTTCTCTGAAATCATTATGAAGGCTATAACAAAACACTTTGAGCTACAAAGACACTATATGAAAAATAATTTGATCTTCAGTATATCTGGAGATTAATCACTAAGATGTTAAGGAATTCCCCATGCAGTTTGATTAACAGCTACAACTTGAGCTATTTGCTGGTCTCAGATCTGGCTAAGAATAATAGGAATTTTCAAATATAACCTCTTAGAATTTACTGAGATAGGAATATGTTGCATATTCCAAATTCATTTACTCATTCAGAAAAGATTTGCATACCTGCTCTATTCAGGATACCTTATTAACTATTCCTTGTATCCTAATTCAGACCTCCTGTATGTCTTTTGTAACTGGACATCTATTTCCAGTTTTTTCCCCTTGTAATCCGTTTTACAAAGCAATGTCAAACTAATCTGTATTAAAAGAACAGCTCTGATCTTGTCACTCTGCTCAGCAGTTTCAGTGACTCCCACTCGTTTCTGATTTGTCTGAACTCCTTTAGCCTAATATTCAAGGTCTTAGCTATCTATCTTTCTGTTTCTCACTACTTCCCTTTCCTTTATATACTTCCCTTAATATAATCTATGCTTCTTGCAGGCTGAAACCCTTGCTTTCCTTTCTCTGTATCTTTTTCAGTGTTTTTCTGTTTTCCTAGAACACCTTTTCTCTTCCATCCCTACACATCCCACATACTCAGCTCACACATCACTTCTTTATAGCCTTCCATCATTTTCCTCTCCCCCAAACCTGAAAAGAATGTTTTTACCTCCTAAAACACCCCTTGCCTCCAATATTTTATCATTATTACTTATATGGCACGTATAACACTTTTTCTTGTATTGTAAGTGTGCAGCTATAACTCACCATATAATATAACTGGTATCTAAAAATTCAGTGCAGAACATGAGTGAAATGACCAGGTCATCTAGCTAGTCTAAATTCCTAGAAGCCTTACTGCTGAATTCTGATCCCTAGTTAAACCTGATGTGATTGGCAGCAACTACTAGAAGTATACTCTGGCTTAAATATCATGGGGAAATTCTGAGTCTTATCTGGGATTTCCCAGATTTTATTAGTTACCTGGCTCCTGTTTTATAGGCTTGATGATGATATTTGGGCCCGCTCCTAGTCCCTATTTTCTAGTGTACTTGCTTGCCTTTTGTCTTAACAGCCTTACCCCCTTTTCCAAGCTCCACTTTTCCTCTTAGAACTTTAGTTTGGCCCAGAGGGCTGGGTGGGGAATGAGAGCCAGTTGTGAATCCTGTTCTGTCCAATTTTCTGTTATTTTAGCCTTTACTTTATAAGTAGACATAAGGGCATAAACAAGTTTAATCCATCCTTGTATCTCATATAGGGCCATACACGTAGCATATCACAAATGTTTATAGCATAGTAATTGGACCTTGTGAGGAAATTTGAAAATATTAAATTTTTCATAAAATTGTTTCTTAGGTAGGTTATAGTAGAACCTGGTAAGGGAATATTAGCTCCACTTTTTGACCACAGTAAGAGACATTTTGTAGAAGGTTAGTTTCTTGCTGATTTTTTGCATTTTGTGGTATTAGCTATTTCTCCTATTTTTCATTACTAAAATCACACGTGCTTGTCTTTGTTGTCTTGAACTTTTTAGACCTTATGCACATATCCTCTCTGTTCCTGTTTCCGAAACTGCTTATCCTGGGCAGACTCAGTACCAGACCCTACAGCAATCTCAACCATATGCTGTCTACCCTCAGGCAACCCAAACGTATGGACTACCTCCTTTTGGTAAGGCATCCTATTCTAAACAGTTTCTAAGTATGTTGACTTTTATCCCCCAGAAACTATGATCTTTCCCCAAAAAGCAAGCATGGCTGATCCGGAACCAGAGAGATGAGTTGTTCTTTGCAGAGCACCTACTTAGTTATAGGTGTGATAGAAGTTCTGTAGGCAACTTTCCAAGAGTATATTTGATGCATGTAATACAAAATCATAATTTTTCAGTACTCATTTGTCTACTAAAGTTAGCTACTAAAACTTCCAAGGCACTAAGTCTTGACTGTAAAGCTAGGACTCTAAGTATATGTGGAAAACCTTTCAGAAATTACTTTTGATTTTACTTACTTTATACCATGCATGGTACCTTGATTAGGTAAGCATAATAAATATATTTTGAGGTGACCAGTTTCTTGCTTAAGTCAGATAGTCTAAACGTCCACTTAGAATGTGCCTAATGGTGGAGGAAATCCCCAGCTTCATAAAACTTACGTGCATAGAAAGTTTTGTTCTTTAGTTTTAGGTATCTTGGACATGAACTATAAATTAGAGTCATGTACTAGAATAGTTTGAGATTCTTTGGACACTTAATATCTGCACTGATTTTTCTTTGTGTATGTAAATTGATAGATATCTTTAGTGCACTGTATTACTTCTCCCCTGCTTTCCTAGAAGTGGTGTCAGAAAATTGAGAGAATACTGTATTATTTTAAAATATGCAACATGTTAATAAGATTTTGTTTGTAACCTTTACTGAAACTAGCTGAGAGTTAGAAAAATCTTCCAAACAGATCACCACAGATTATGGCTGTATTAGTGTTGCCTGCTTTTGGTTTCTACATTGCTACTTTTCCTGGCCTATGTGGCTAATCTTTTATGATAGTGACATCTTTCTTTTAGGCATTCCTTGGCTCCTGATACCTACTAGAAATAAAAATGGGGGGTTATGTTTCATAATAGTGGCTGTTGGTAACTTCACAAGAGAAAAGAAACAGAAATGCTCATTTCCCCACTCATAGTTCATGCCTCCATGTCCTTCAGTTTCAGACAGTATACTAAAATCTTACGTTTGTGATATATTTAACTAGCCAAGATTGAGCAGTCCTTTTGGAAGTAGAACTCCCTGTGATTATGTTTGTATTTATTTCTTTTTGTGTATATTAAAACTGAATTTTTATTAACTGGCTAGCAATAGGCTAGCAAATATAAAGTAAGTATTTTCACGTTGTTTTTTAACTCTGTTTTGATTTATATTTATTATCGACAAGCCAAAGCCCTTTATTATATTGTTGATCATTCTTATTGTTCAGTGTTAAATAAAACTCCTGTTATATTTTTGAACTCAGATTGTGGAATACCCAACGGAGTGCCATGTGGATATAGGTCCTAGATGTTATGGTACCTTTTGTGATCACTGTGTTTCCCTTGTATTAAAGAAAAAAGGAAAATTCTGTAAAATAGATCAATGCTTGTTGAAAACTTGAAGGAAACAGTGTATATATTGTGAAGGAATATTGGTTATAACAGACTCTTTTATTAATCTGTTTTTGTTTACTATTTGTGGACCAGAGAGACTTGTTTTATAAATTCATCTATCTGTAATTCAGAGAGAGGTAACCATTAGTTTAATTTGACTTTAAATAATATATGAGATTTACTGGAGCGAGATTTAGGTTGGGGTAATATGAATGATAGATATAGCATATTCTTATAATTTATAGAGGACGTTATAAACATGTTTGACATACTTTTTAAAGCAACTGTTTTTAATACATTTTCGTATGTTTTAACATTTTTTTATGTGTTTACTCAAATATAAAACACTTCATTTCTTTCTTCTTATGAAGATTTTGGAAACTTTGTCATCTTAATGCTTCCTGTTAGCACTAAAACTAGATTAGCCAATCTGTTATTTTATTTCAGATGTAAACAGGGCTTCAGAAAATCTCATTGTAATATTGTCTAATATGTATTGAGTACCTACTATACCAAGCAGTATGCTAAGAATAAGTATTTCACACTTTACATTATTGTCTTATCTAATCTTCTTGAAACCTAAGAAGTAAGTAGTAGTATTGTCCCTTTTCCTAGATGAGGAAACAGGCTTAGAAGGATTAAGTGACTAACCTGAGGTCATACAATTAGTAAAAATGCCTAGGATTAGAATTAAACCCAAATCTGTTTATCTCCCCAAATCTGTTTAGGTTGGTGATTTTCAACTGGTGTGCCACAAGAATTTTTAAAACATGCAATACCCGACTATTTAGTCAGGGGCACTGACCTCTTTTCCCTTAGATTGTCAAATAAAGAAATAACAGCCAATACAACAGTAGCCATCTGGTGTGAATGCACTGTATTGAACCATAAATACATAGGTCATATAATAGAGTTACATCTTATTGGTCATGTCACATAAAGTTGTATCTGATTGGTTAATTCCTGGTACCGGAACCCTTATATACAAGTATAGGCATGTAGGCAAGTAAAAAATTCCTGATTTTTTAAAAAGCCACTTTGGAGCAAAAATGGTAAGAAATTACTAGTATTATTTAATTTTTGTAAATCAATCGAAATTATGCCTATTTTTGTCAGATTGGCAAAAATATATAGTACATTTTTTGGTGTGCCACAGAATTTTAGTAGTTAGTTTATGTGTACCATGAGATGAAAAGGGTTGAAAATCACTGGTTTAGATCTATATGAAAAAAATAGTCTCGGAGTTGTTTGGAATTTAAAACTTTCCTCTTGAAAGGAGAAAGGCTAGAGGAAATCTAGGAAATCTATGAGTAATCTTTAAAAGTAAAGGAATAGTGGTCATATTATTTTTCCAGAGCTATATAGAAATGTGGCGAGATGGTAGAAAGAGGATTAGAGGTTTAACTTCCAGTGAGACCTGAATATGTGAGGAAAAGGGTAACCATTTATTTTACAGCGCTTGTAAAAGATTGCCTTAGCTGCCACTATTCTAACTTCTTTTCAAAGAACTTTATGTGAGATGGAGATTTGACTATATATTAAGAGCCTTAACAATATTCATACCATTTCCCTCAGTAATTTCATTTATAGGAATTTATCCTGTGGAACTAATTAGAGATATCCACAAAATTTTACTAACTAATTCATTGTATCATTATTTCACTAACTGATTCATTGTATCATTATTTATAATAGCAAAAGATTGGATACAACATACAAAGTCAGTGGAAAGGTATGTGTTTAATTGCAATGTATCCATAGAATGGAAAATCACATTCTTAAAGAATATTTAGCATCTTGAGAAAACATTAATTGAAAAAAAGCAGTATGTAAAACTGAAAATACAATATAATATCCCCAGTTAGTATTTTTTTAAAATATCTATATAAAGACTAATTTAGAAGAAAAAATGTGAAATTAGCAGTGCAGGCACTGTACAGTTTGATCTCAGAGCCGTGCAAAGTGAGGACTGCCTATATTTTTTTCTGTTTGGCAAGACTGAATTTTTTCCTTATACTCTATATTGTCCTAATTTTTTATAATATACATCTACTTATTTAGTATAGTTATATTTTACTAGGATAAGTAATCAGAGTAAATTACTTACTGTTTATAATAGTTCATACCAGTGAGCTATTAAATCAGTGAATCAAGATGCTTTCATGTGTTTTTTTTAGCATTAACATGTATTTCAATTCCTAACCAAACTAATCTCTAAAGATCCACTACTCTGATATGTATTACTGTCAACTGAACTGATCAGACTAGTTTGGTTGTTGACTAATCCATAGTGACTCATATTTGTGCTCAGAGACTTGGGTACCAAGTTGGTAAGACCCCAGTGTGGGGCAGTAGGAGAATAGCACTCAGAGACAGACTTCCTCACCCATTGTTAGACCAGCTGTTGCTGTGTATGAGACTTTTTGTGCTTAAAATGACCTGAGAAGCTTTGTAGTTGTAGGCATTGAGCAGTGGGATAGTAGCCAGGAAACCAGAATTTGGTTTCATCATTTACTATGGGCAGTAGGTAGTACTGTCCAGTCAAATCGTACAACGTAATACTTGGAATTCTTGGAAAGGTGCTTTTAAAGGAAGATGCTTATTAAAGAGCAGGGCTACAGTAACACTGGAGGTAATGTCCATATTGTCTTTTATTTCTCTAGTCTTCATAAAATAATTATATGTTAAATAATCTACTTTGTGTTTCTGGCCAAAAACATTTAAAACTGTCTGTTCCCCTAGTTGTCTTGGACATTTTGCCTTAATTTTTGACCTTATAAAAAGATCCAACTTATAGACACTTTACATTTTGAAACTTTAAAACAATACTAAATAATGAAACTAGCAAAACATTCTCAGTTAATACTATTTTTACTAATAAGGTGGCATTTTAGTACAGTGTAATAATAAACATTCACAAATCCAATACCTCTGGTTCAGAACTTATTTAGGAAAAAATCACATTGATTACAGTTAAATCTGAAAGTTTTTATGACATTGAAATAGAATTTGTTTACTAAAAATTGTGATACCACCCAGAATCATGGCACAAATAATGAAATTTCACATTGCAAATGTTTAAAGAATAACATTCGCAAAGATTTTTTATTGCTGAAAATCAGATATAGCAATAACTTTTGTTGTGACTAACCTGGACAAGATTTTTTAAATCATCATGAACAGTGTGTGCGGAGGTCGGGGCCGGGGGCAATCCTCCTAATTCGTGCTAGAGATGTTAGTTTCCCTCAGTCTCAAATAAGTAATTTCATGTGTTTAATAGGTGAGAAAAGAATATGGCTTTTTTTCTTTTAATGCTTTGAGTTTGGGTCAAGGCAATTACCATGTCCCGTTGTCAGCCTTTTTAAAATTTTCACATCTCCTTTTACTATTCTTATATTTACTTTTTGACAGATTTTATAGGTCTGAGTTGTACTATGATATCTCAGTGCCCTGGTGAAGCAGAGGCTCTTATTATTAAAGCATTATATTTCTATAAATTCCTTATCAGATTAGGAGTAAATGAAATGAGGTAATGTTGAATTTGAAGCTGTGGCTGATGTTGGTATTGACTTCTTACCTGGAATGTGTTTGATTAGTGAAGTTCTTGAAATAAATCATCAGCTTCAACTACACTGATCCAGAAACCATAGCTATTCAGAACATAGTGAACAACCAGACAGTAAGGTTGTTGTTTTTTAAAAAATAAATAGACTTTACATAGCTAAAATTATCACAAAAACTATTCACTCCTAAAGGGCAACCTTAGGCTCTCATGCAGAAACGAAGCTTTGTTTATGGTTTTCTAGTTTACACAAATGAAAAGGGAGATAGATACAACCAGAGATGGGGGACTGTCCAGAAGTGACCAATCACAGAGAAAAAACAAAGTAGTATAAGAATCTAAAAATCATAGAACCATAATTGAGTTTAATTTATTACTAAGCAAATGTCTTCACATGTCACAGTAGCCTCTGTTTCTGTAGTATATATAGCACAGCACAATAGGATCTTTTAACAATAATTGTGAGAAAATCCGAAGGTGTGCTCACTAGTTCCTCCCTTCCAGGAAGGCAGGAAAGGATATAAATATATTTTAGGAAGATTGTCACTCAGGAGCATTGTGATAAAAATAAAGTAAAAGTGAACAATTAAGATGTCTATCAGTATGAAATAGATTTATATGTCCTGACTTGGAAATATGTCTCGTAGAGGTATGTGGAAAAGCAAATTTTGAACAGTATGTGTAATATCTTTTATTTTTATGAAAAATAAGAAAGAAGATTAGTAAATACATAGAAGAAAACTGAGTGGTTCTTACAGAAATTTGATAGTGGTTAAATCTGGATGATGAGATTACATATGACTTTGTTTTTTCTAAGTTACATATTTCTGTAATGTTTTTAATTTATAAAAATAAGCAGGTGTGTCTGTCTTAATCAGAAGAAACAAAGGTAACAAAATAACCAGCTTAAGAAAGCAGAGAAGCATTTAATACATTTTAGAAAAATTTGGTGCTTGTTTCATGGGTAAGTGAATTTTAAACTTACATGGAATGTCTCCTGCCCTGACAGTATGGATAAGTGATTTACTGCTGTATGTGAACATCAGGCACTCTTTACAACAAATACTCCAGTTGGGTCTCAGTAGCTCTTTTTTTAACTCTGGTCAATTTCCCCCAACTACTGAAATGAAAATAAATAAATATATATATTATATTATATATTTATTATATATATACATATATATCACGGTTGGGGTTTTGACAAGATTTTTGTTTCTATAGCCCCACTCCCCAGTTCTTTGAAATTGTATTTGCTTGTGGTACATAAGTGAGAGAATCAGTAATATTCTCTTACAAGCAAATTTATTTTTACTTTAAGATTTAGATTTTAAACTACTGGCTGATATTTGAAAGCATAACCATGCTCCTCAGTCCCAGTGTATTGTTGTAATTGGTCCAATTTATCTGATTCAGGTGCATTGTGGCCAGGTATGAAACCTGAAAGTGGTTTAATTCAGACTCCATCTCCAAGTCAACACAGTGTTCTTACCTGCACTACAGGGTTAACCACAAGCCAGCCAAGCCCAGCACATTATTCTTATCCCATTCAAGGTAAATAGGCATGGTTGTGTGTGTTTTTTATTGTTGTTGGTTTTTGTTTTTAATCTACCTGTATCACCAGACAAATTGGGCAGTAGGAGCTCTGTCTTCTAAAGTAGAAGGGGGTGATATGTGCATTTGTGCATGCTTTTCGTGTTAGGCAAACCAGAACCTGGGGGTGTGGTTTGTGAGTAATTTAACCTTTGAATGTGAACTGCTTAGTAGAATCGAGCCTTTCCTTTTGCATGTTTGGTGTTCAGAAAACCTATCTGTTCTCAGTGGCATATTGTCTTATGAATCAGCAGAAGACTCCGTGGGTTAGAACTTTACTGACTTCTTTTACAAGAAGTCCAAATAGAGTGGAATGTGAAACGAGTGCTGCTTTGGAAGATGTGTGTTGCTTTTCTGCTGTGGTTTTGTCATACCTCTACCTCTATTTACCACTTCTTGGTGAGAGCAATTTTTTTTTGCTCACAGAGTTGCCTTGTTTCTATTTCATGATGAAAAGCATCGCATTAAAGCTTGAACTCTAAACATCTCTGCCTTCCCAAGTTCCTTCTCTAAAAGGTTAGAAGTTTCATAGGACTATTAGGAATGAAGACCAGGAAACTCAAAAGGTACTTTGGAATTAGTACCCAACATTTCCAAATCCAATGCAGGCAATTTATCATTGATCCAGATTGGGAATTAATATCCATGTACCTGGCTTCTCATTTGTCTCCTTTCTCTTGCTATATCCCAGCTTTTAAATTTTATTCCTTCTAAAATGAGTGCCCAAGGGGTAAGGGCGGGACAGCAAAAACTGGTCTGAGGTACTCTTAGGATACAAACTTTGACGATGAAAAGTGTTTTGATGTAGATTGTATTAAACAAAATATTTTGATTTTCAGTTTTAACTTTTCAGCTAAATGATTGAGAATTACTTTTGTTTGGTCCATTGAGAACAGAACTGGTCACTACATTCTAAAACATTGCTCTGAGCTACCTTTACTTCCTATTGATTATGGAGTCTCCTCTTTTCTTATTTTCCCTTCTTTCTAGGTTTGTCCCCCTGCCCTTCTTTCTTTCTAAAAAGAGAACAACCCAGGAGTGAAAAAAACCTCAAAGAGCATGACTTTGTCTGTGTTACCCCTCTACCCTCTTTCATTTTGATAAAGTATTTCTCTAGGTTGGTAGGCCTTTGGGTCCAACTACAAGCACACCTAGTTGCCAAGTCCCTCTAATGGACTGATGACTACACCTAGACCAGCTACATCTAGGTCATGAAAGAAAAGCAGAGGGTCCTCTTTTCTTGTATTAATAACCCTTTTCCAAGGTGTAGAACCACCACTTCTCTGCCATTGTATATTGAATTTGAGAAACCTAACAGCTGTGCTTACTTTACTTCTCCCTCCTTGTAAAACAAGAGGAATCACCTTTTGAAGGTCTTTTAGAACTCATTGCTTTAAAAGGGTCATGAAAATAAATTTTAAACTGTTAACCACTATCCTAACTTAGCTGTTCATACATTTTCCCCCTTTTGTTAGATTAACCTGGTTTCCTCACCTTTTGCTAATAATGATCATTGCCAGTGTTTATTACATGCTTACTATGCTCTTAGCATTGTTATAAGCAATAGATAGGTGTTACTCATGTACTTTCCAGCACACCAAGAGGGAAGTCCTATTATTTCAGTTTAAAGAAGGGGAACATAAGACGCAGAAAAGCAAAGTGGCTTGTCTGAGGTCAAAAAGTAAACAAGTCAGGGTGTTACTCAAGCAATCTGACCCCAGAGCATGAGTGATTTATTATTGAAAATATATTATTTTTAACATTAAATTCATGGTGTCAATATCAACCCTCCCATAATTAAGAACCTATAGTGACAAATATCTAAATTCATTTTCTTCCCAGTTTCTGGTTCACCTGTTGGTCCATTATATTGTTCATTAGAACTTTGGCAGAGATTTTAAGGCAGAAGTGCACCAAACTGAATGTCAACTATAATAGAAAAACCTTTTAAATAAAAAACAAGTTTGCCATTAAGTTAATCACTTTTTGTTTTTGTCACTTATTTTGAAGGAAAAAAATGGTAGAAAACAAATTGAACAATTGGCTAAATGCATTATTGACATATTTAAATTACTCGGGTTTTCCACTCACTCTCCTCACCCCCACTCTTAATTTCCTTTAGCATGGACAATTAATGTTAGCTGTCCAGGGCTCATTCCTTCTCCCTGTTTGTAACTAGCCAGTCATTCCACAGAATAAAAACAAGGAGCATTGTACTGATTTTTTTTTTTAAGTGATCAAAACATTAACATTCCCTAATTTCACCCCAAAGCATTCTATAATTGACAACAACCCTTCTTTCTTGGGGAAGTTAGGGGAATTATCTCAAAAACCAAATTCCCCTTCTGGCTTGATCAGCTATGATTAAAACCTTTAATTTATACCTCAGCACTATAAAAAATCTTAGATTAAGTAGATCTAACTTCTTTATATTAATCTTTTCCTAGACTCTGTATGTGGCCCAATCTCTGGTAATTGTCTTTAGTTGAGATGATTTAAATGATTACTATTCCAGTGGCAAAATTAATTACAGAAATTTCAAAAATAATTTTAACTCAATCTTCATGAATGTCTTTGGGCTCTGATGTTGCTGGTAATGTACAGTAGCCTTTCATTGACCAGATTGTTTTTATAATAGACTTTATTTTTTAGAATGGTTTTAGATTTATTTAAAAAAATTGAGCGTGTGGTATAGTTATAAATGTGTGTGTGTGTGTGTGTGTGTGTGTGTGTATCCCCTCACTTTGCACACAGTTTTCCCTATTACTAACATCTTACATTAGAATGGAACATTTGTTAAAATTAATGAACCAATATTGGTACATGATTATTAACTAAGTCCATAGTTTACCCAGATTTTCTTAGTTTTTACCTCATGTCCTTTTTCTTTCCAGAATCCCATCCATGATACCACATTTCATGTAATTGTCATGTCTCCTTATTATCCTCTTGACTGTACAGTTTTTCAGGCTTTACTTGTTATCGAAGACCTTGACATGCCATTCATGAATTTTACAAGCTATGTATGTTAATTTAAGATATAAATGAATCCCATAAGTATTTATTGAGCATCACCTCACCTGTAGGCCAGGTGCCTTGCTAGATATTGGAGATAATGAGTAAGATATTAAGATTATGCCTTCATGGAGCTTACAGACTAGTAGAGGAAATAGAAAACAAGCAAGGAAATAAATAGATTTTGAAAAGTACTCTGAAAGGAATTAAGAATAGATTTCTATTATTGGGAAAACAATAAAGGAGTTAGTTTTAATGGAGGGGTCAGAGAGTCTCTCTGAGGAGGAGGAACCATCATCCAGGGCGGATGAGAGGGCCAGGCCAGGGGGAACAATCCCGGCAAAGGAAAAAGTAGAAGCTAAATCTTGCAACAGCTTTTATGTACCATTAACCCTTCAGCTTTGGGGCAATGTCTCTTAATTCAACTGTGCCTCTCACAGTTCTACAACCATAGTCATTGATTAGAGCTCTCTGTGTATTGACTATGTTAGGCAGACCTCTGCCAGGGCATGCTTCTCAGATGCCTTGTCTTTCTGTGATTTCACAGCTCCATTGTCAAAGCAGGTGTGGAGACTTCTCCAAAGACAGTTTCTATGCCATTGGCATTTGGAGAGCCAATAGCTTTTAGATATATATCAGCAGGAGTTACCACTTGAATTTTATTTGATCCTCTAAATTTGTTGCATATCTTATTGCTGTTGCTTTTGTTTTTAAATCTGCACCTGATGAATAATTGGGAGATCCCAGTTTTGTCATCTTGGCTATCTACCATTAGCTCCATGTCTGTGGGCAAATTACTTTAAGTCTTCTTTGTCCCAGGTTCTTCATCTGAAAGCTGACACTGCAGCAGTAACTATTCCTTGTATCTAATTTACCTTACACTTTCTTCTAAGCAGAGTTCCCTTGAGGAAAGGGATAAAAAATTTCCTCTGATTTTGACCAGTACTCTCAAGTTTCTGCTGCATTGTTCACCTGCCCTATACTTAATCGAGGTTTCCTACCAACTTCCCCTCTAGAGGACTTTGTTGCTAATGGGCAAGGTATTCATATAGTCAGGTCCACCCGATGCTGAACCCTCACAGTGTTTGTGACTGCAGTGGGAACCATGTCTAAATGTGCTTATGATAAGTGAGTGGGTGGAATTTAAGACCTCAATCTCAGTGACATTGTCCACCTGAAAAAAAGTCTCTGTGGCAAGTACTTATCACTGATGATTTAATTAAAACCCTAGTGGAATCTGTGATTCTTAGAAGGGTATGAAAAACTTAACCCAAATTCCTTGTCTCAAGATAGGCAGCCTAGTTAACTTACAGAGTACATTTTTACCTGGCCAGAATAATATTTAATATTTCCTTAGTTTTTCCAGGTTCATTGGAATGCAATTAAATGTCAGCTCATGGTGTTTGTTGATCCATGTTAATAATTCATTATAGTGCATTATTTGAGTGGTACCCAAGGAGCAACTCTAAGTACTTTAGAATTTGGAGGACTATCTCTCTTTCTCACAGTAATTACTTCACCTCAGGAAAGGCATAATTTGGGGCAAGTGACAATAAATATTATAGTGTAGGATTTACATGTGGATTTACCAAAGCTCTTGTATTTTCTACTGATTGTCGGTGGACCACATTGCAGGTGAGTCATTTTTCAACTGCTGGAGAAGATGGACTACATTCTGATTTATTGGTATCATTAGTATGAACCAGTGCATTGTGTGTATCCCTCTAGGACTTTAGTAGGAATAGTCGAAGACTTCATTCGAACAGAAAAATGTTTGAATTGTTTTATCTAATCAAGTCTAAATTATGGTATAGCATGTAAAAGAGCAAAAACAGTATTTATTTCCTGTGTTAATGTTCTTTATTTCCTTGTAGATCTGTTAATTTAAGATACAGTGTATTTTTAATTTCTTCTGGCATTTTACATAATACCTTTAATATCTCAACACTCTCAATCCTATAGCTTCAAGCACAAATGCCAGCCTGATATCCACTTCATCTACTATTGCCAATATTCCAGCAGCAGCAGTTTCCAGCATTTCAAACCAGGTACCGTGTTTTTGTTCTTCTACCTAGCTCTTCCTCTCTTGTTTTTGTGGTCAATTTGTCAATCTAAAAAACAACCAATATGGGCTGAAGAGACCCTTCTCTGGATGCTCTGAGAATCAGCACCCTGGGTGGTTTCTTAGGCTACCTTCCAGCTTCTCTCATGTCTCTGTTAAGCCTCTCAATGATACGGTTCTATCTGTTCCCTTTATCTACTGTGTGTATCTCTACCGCCTACCCCACCCCTTCTAGGATGTAAGCTCCATGAGAATAGGGATTTATTTTTCTGTTTGGTTCACTTACATATTCCCACAGTTCATAAAAATGCCTGACGCTCATTTTCAAGGCATATAATATTTATGGAATGAATAAATATTGATTCCACTTTTTAATTTAATCATTCATTCCTGGTGTGGTTTTGTTCATTGTTCTGTTAACATTTTATGCTTGGATCACTGGTAATGTTTTACTGCTTTCGTTGTTATGTTTTTATTTATTGTTTCTCTGCAGCAGATAGTATTATCAACCACTATATCCATGGATCTTTTCTTCTGGCCACAGTTAATGTGCTGCTATTCTGGTTCTTTTTTTTTTTTTTTTTTTAATGTTTGTTCCTGCATTTGTTCATTCTTTTAGTCCATAAATGTTTATTGAATTCTTACTATGTACCTGGCACTCTTCAGGATACATTCCCCTCTCTCCCTTTTCTTAGCTTTTCTTTTTGGTCCTGTCTTCTATCATAGACAATCTCTATTTAATTTTCCACATGTTTTTCATCCCCAATAATGTTAAACCACATTCATAATATCCATTTACCGCCTCTGAAATAAAGAGCCTAGTCGTAACCTTATGGTATCTACAAGCTTCCTGCTGATTGGTGGACATATTTTCTTTAATGTCCTGCTATTTCCCTAAGTTCACCGTATCTAAAAACAACCTTTTGTTCTACCCTTTTTTCTATCTCCTTGTTCTTCAACAGTAAAGCCACTTTATCACTTTTCAATTCTTACCAATGAGACCATTTTTAAATAAACCTAGTAACTCATCTCATCTTCCATTTTTTTGCTGTGTCTGTTCATTTTCTAAAACATCATCTGATTAATTTCCTCTAAATTCCACATTTATCCTATACATGCTCATTATTGTTTTGTATTTTTATTTGTTGGTTTGAATTTGATAATCCCCATTTCCTGCACCCACATAAGCTAATCACCATTGCCCAAAAAATCCAATATATACAGAGATCCTTTCAGCCAGACTCAACCTCTCTGGCCCCTTAACAAAACCTTTTCAGATCCTATTCACTTATTTATCTCCTTTGCCTATTTATCTCAGAAAGCTCCCTGACCATCACAATTTTCGTGATAGTTGTCTTCTTCTGTATTTCATGCATTTGACATATAATTTATTGCCAGTTTGTTGGAAATGTTTTTGTCTTAGCTCCTGCTAGAATTTTAACTCCCTTGAATACAGCTAGTGTGATTATTTTTTTCTTTAATATTCTCTTCCTACCCATGCACAGACACATACACACACTTAGGGTAGATGCTTACGTACTCTATAAATAACTGGTCTGATCAGTTAGCATCTTCCTATGTATCACCAAGATCAGTATCACTGGAATTTTTTAAGGTGTGTTTTTGAGCTGTGCATCATATCCATTTTTTTAAGCAGCTTTATTAAGGTACAATTGACAGACAATAAACTTTACAGATTTAAATTGTACAGTTTGATAAATTTTGACATATATGTGCTTTGTGACACCACCAAAAATTCTTTGTGAATATTTTGTTTTGTTTAATCCTCATCCAAAGATATGTTTATTCATTTTCAGAGAGAGGAAAGAAACATAGATCTGTTGCCTCTCTTATGTGCCCCCACTGGGGATTGAACCCACAACCTAGGTATGTGCCCTGACTGGGAATCGAGCCTGCAACTTTTTGGTGTACAGGACGATGTTCCAACCAACTGAGCCACTGGGCCAGGGCCTCTTTGAATATTTTAAAGAAAACTCAGTTGTTTTAGAAAGAAAGCTATTCAGTTTTTAAACGAGGAAACTTTAATGTGGGATATGTGATTTTCTTTTTTGTTTGTTTAAGTCCTTCTGTCCTTAGAAGAGGCATAACCATCTAGTGCAGTGATTTATAAACTTTTTGAAGAGACACTTCTTCAAGAATTCCATGCATATATTTATCAAAAAATTCAATACATAAAATAGAACGAAAGAAAAAATAGCCGTTGTAGTAGAAAAAGGGACATTGTGTATAGAATGCATGGGACCTTTACTTCTCAGCCTTTCCCTCATCCCAGACAGCCCCAAGGCATCTCCTCTTGGCTCTTAGGTTTCCAACAGAATGCATTTTGAAAATCATGGGTTTAGGTGGAAGATACAGATAGGTAAATGAGAAATCAAATTAATGTTTTAGGAAAATAATCATGAATAAGAGGGTCATGAAAGTCTTATGTTGAAATTAACGTTTTGCTTTTTCTAAAAGATTTGTTTTTCTCCCTTAATCTCTTTGGTCTATAGGACTATCCCACCTATACTATCCTTGGTCAGAGTCAGTACCAGGCCTGCTACCCCAGCTCCAGCTTTGGAGTCACAGGCCAAACTAACAGTGATGCTGAGAGTACCACATTAGCAGCAACCACGTACCAGACAGAGAAGCCTAGTGTCATGGTACCTGCGCCTGCAGCACAGAGACTTTCCTCTGGTAAGCACCATAGCTCTAAAAACTTTGGCTTAAGTGCACTTCGTCCAACAGGTGATGGTGACGATTATTTTGTTTTGGTCTAAGTTACAGTTACTGTGCTACTGGCTTTCCCTCTCAGGAGAAATTAGACATTGGAACCAGACCGTAAAAAGTCATTGGCAGGTTGAGTGTAATACCTGATGCCGTGAACAGAAAAGTACCGAAAATAAAAAGACTGTTTTTATGATTCCCACTCAGCCTTCCCTATGGCTTTAACATGATTGTCCCAGGGAACTTCAGAATCATGACACATTTTATACAAATTGGAGGACCCCAGTTTTAGTCTGACTATTTTGGACTTGCGCTCAGCCTCAGAACTAAGAACTACAATAATAGTTCTTAGCTTTTTCTGTGTCATGGATCCCTTTAAGATTCAAAGGAAAGCTAAAGAAGTACATGAAATTTAACCTAAAAAGTTAGAGCTATACATTTAGCTTTGAAATGTATTGATGAATTATGATGTCCAGGTTAAAAAAAAACCCTGACCTAAAGGCTTTATGCCCACATTCAATAAACACATACACATACTTTTTATTTATCTCTTTTTCTTGAAAATTTCATGATTTGCTATCATATCGTATGACTGGAGGAAGGGGTGTTTATTGTTGTTACCACTAGTGCATTTTCCAAAACAGCGCTCTACATCATCTAAAGCAGTTTTCTGTGCATGTTGCTTTTACCAGTCTTCTAAGTAGTGGACGTACAGATGGTCACTTCCAACTTAACATAACTGTGAAATAATTACATATACTGATGCTTTCGTTTTGAATTCATTTCTCTAAATATCTTTGTCCTTCATAATAATTTTAAATTTTTAATAATGGAGAATTTCAAGCATAGAAGTTGTCTGAGTAGTATAATAAACCCTGTGTATCCATCATTCATCTTCACTAATTAACAACTCATAGGTAGTCTTGTTTCAACCGTTATTTCATCCAATTTCCTCCCCAAATTTCAAGCATCATATTTCTAAAAGATAAGTACTTAGCATGACAATTCTATTATCCCACCTAAAATAATTCAATAGTAATTCCTTAATACCATAAAATACCAAAAGTTATTCATATTTCTAGTTTTCTCATACATATTAGGAGTTTTTTTTTTCTTTTTACAGTTTGTTTAAATTAGGAACCAAGTAAGGTCCATACATTGTGATTGGTAGATAAGTATTTTGTCACTTTTAACCTGTAAATTACTCCCTCTCGGTTTTAGTCACCCGTGTACTTTATTTATTGAAGGAACTATTGTTTATCCCATACCATTTCCCTGAATTTTGTTTATTATATTCTTTTTTTAAGTATATTTTATCAATTTTGTTATTACAGTTGTCCCAATTTTTCCCTGTTCGTCAATCTCTGCCTGGTACCCCACTTCCCTCCAGCAGTGCCCCCACCTCAGTTCATGTCCATGGGCCATGCATATAAGTTTTTTGACTTCTCTTAACCTCCGCCTGTCTATTTTGTACCTACCAATTATGCTTTTTAATCCTTACACCTTTTCCCTCATCCTCCCCCTTCCCTCTCCCAGCTGATAACCCTCCAAATGATCCCCATACCTATGATTCTGTTCCTGTTCTGGTTGTTTGCTTAGGTTTTTTTGTTTTGTTTTGTTTTGTTTTGTTTTTAGATTCAGCTGTTGATGGTTGTGAATTTGTTGCCTTTTTAATTTCATAGTTTTGATCTTTTTCTTAGATAAATCCCTTTAATTTTTCATGTAACAATGGCTTGGTGATGATGAACTTTAGTTTTTCCTTGTCTGGGAAACACTTTATCCGTCTTTGCATTCTTAATGATAGCTTTGCTGGATAGAATAATCTAGGTTGTAGATCCTTGCTTTTCATCACTTTGAGTACTTCTTGCCAGTCCTTCTAGCCTGCAAAGTTTCTTTTGAGAAATCAGGTGATAGTCTTATGGGTACTCCTTTGTAGGTAACTCTCTGCTTTTCTTTTGCTGCTTTTAAGATTCTCTGTTATTAACCTTTGGCATTTTAATTATAATGTGTCTTGGTGTGGTCCTCTTTGGGTCCAACTTGTTTGGGACTTTCTGTGCTTCCTGGACTTGTATATCTATTTCCTTTGCCAAATTAGGGAAGTTCTCCTTCATTATTTTTTCAAATAAAAAGTTTTCGATTTTTTGCTCTTCCTCTTCTCCTTCTGGCATCCCTGTGATTTGGATGTTGGCACATTTGGAGATGTCCCAGATCTCCTTATACTGTCTTTGTTTGTTTTGAATTCTTGTTTCTTCTTTCTGTTCTGGTTGAATGTTTATTGCTTCCTTATGTTCCAAATCATTGATTTGAATCCCAGCTCCCTTACCTTCACTGTTGGTTCCCTGTACATTTTTCTTTATTTCACTTGGTTTAACCTTCATTTCTTCCTTTATGTTGTTGCCATACTCATGGAGTTCTTTGAGCATCTTGCTCACCAGTTTTTTGGACTCTGCATCTGATAAGTTGGCTATCTCCATTTTGTTTAGTTCTTTCTCTGGGGTTTTGTTCTGTTCTTACATTTGGGCTGTATTTCTTTATCTCCTCAATTTGGCAGCCTCCCTGTCTTTGTCCCTGTGTATTAGGTAGAGCTGCTTTGACTCCCTGTAAAAGGCACCTATCAATTATGTGTGGTGGAGCCTTAGGTAATCTCCACGGTGGGCAACCTGCCTCACCACTTTGTGACTCTGTGTGAGGACAGGGCTCAGAGAGAGAGGGTACTGTGCTGTTGCCTGTCTTCTGGGGGTTTGCCCAGCACTCGCCCCATTTCTAGTCACTTCACCCACTTCCCATATGTAACTGGCTCTCTTCCTCCAGCTGTTACTCTGGTGTTGAATCCCAGAGTGGGTGAGTTTGTGTACATTTTAAGACTGCAGGCCCTTTAAACAAAGCTTTCTGAAAATTCAGCAGTTTCTTCCACTGCCCCAACCCCTACTGGTTTTTATAGCCCAATGTTATGGGGATCTGTCTTCCCAGCACTGTAATCCTGGGCTGTGTGGTCTGGCCTAGGGCTGGGATCACTCGTTCCCAAGGTATCCCTTGCAATTTTTATCCACCTCACATAAATGTGGGACCGCCCATGCCCGTGCCATCGCTTCCCCATGCCATATCGAATCTCCTTGCCTCTCCATTTCATCACCATGTCTCTGACCCTCCTACCCGTGTAGATGAATATGGTTTATTTAAATCCTCGGTTGTCAGACTTCCATACAGTTCAGTTTTCTGACAGTTCTGTATGTTATTTGTTTTGAGATTTAATTATAATTCGTTTTGTAATTGCGCATGGAGGTGAAGTGTATCCACATGTGCCTCGATCTCGACAGGAACTCTTGTTTATTATATCTTTATAGAGTAGTTTAACATATCTTACTGCCTTTTGTATGTTATTGTAAGGTAGTGAATGGATGTAGAGCAGTCCTTTTCAATTAGAGGCAATATTGTGCTGTGTATATACAAAAACATTTTTGGCTGTCATACCGGGTGGTAGTGCTACTGGCATCCAGAATGTAGAGGCCAAGGATGCTCCTTAACCAGACATCCTACAATGCACAGGACAGCACACTCAAAACAAAAATTATTTGGCTCAAAATGTTAATTGGGCCAAGTTGAGAAACTCCGATCTAGAAGCTTGGTCAGGGTCAGTTTTTTGTTTGTTGTTTTGTTTTGTTTTTTGTAAAATAACTTCATAATGTGTTCTTTCATTGGGGGGCAGACATATATATTCTAGTTATAATTCTCTTAGCAATGTTAGGAGCTTTTGATGCTCAGTGCCTACTTCTGCATTCCCAAATTACTTACATTACTTTGGTTTTTCATTTTTTTATCCCTGCAATATGATTCTGAAGGGCAGAAAACATACTGACCCTCTTCCTGCTTTGGTTCTTACAGCCTTTGACTACTGGCAATAAGTATCTTGCTTTTCCTTTCCAGGAGACCCTTCTACAAGCCCATCTTTGTCCCAGACTACACCAAGTAAAGATGCTGATGACCAGTCCAGGAAGAACATGACTGGAAAGAACAGGGGCAAGAGGAAAGCCGATGCCAGCTCTTCCCAGGACAGTGAATTGGAAGTATGGGAAGAACCTCATTAAAGTTATCAATTTTGGTTTTTTCCCCATTTCTTAAGTTTATCAAACATATATCTGAAACTCTTGGGATAATATGGTTCTGTGTTGTATACCCTTTAATTCCTGGGCAAGAGAAACTGAGTTGGTCAAGTGAAAAGAGAAATGTAAAACACATTTCTCTGTGCCCATAACTTTCCATCTCACTTCAAGAAAGCTTTTCAGAATTTAAGGAACCAGTAACTCTTTAAGGGAAAAATAAACTGCTCTCTGTACTCCAGAGGAGAACAGAAAGAACATGTATCATATTCAGAAAGAAGACGGTGTCGTAAATAATGTTATACTGCTTGCCATTCAAAAATCTCAAAGTAAAATGAAAATATAAGAGTGCTTTAGGCCAAGTTTCTGTGAACATGCAACCAGATCTGGTAACTTATATTAATGAGATTTACATTTATTTATTCTGTGACATTTGACAATATACGAAAATATTAGTTAAGCACTGTGAGAATTTACTATGGGCATACATTTGGCTTTATTATTAAAAAGACTAGGAAGTCATAAAAACTACTGATAATAGTAAAGTTTTGTTATTAATCCTTTTGCTTTTTTTCAGTTTTTCTATAATATAATCATTTAATGCGGGGAAAAGCTGTATTTAAAAATGTGTATATTGATAGGTATTCTGAAGGCATAGGTAAATTGAAGCTGTACTTGGAGCCTCTCTCTTCCCCTTCATTCTTGCGGGGGAAAAGGGGAGAAAACAAAGAAAATATAATATAGTTCTCTGGAAAAACTGAGAGAACTCACTCATTTTTTAAAATTGTGGTAAAATATACATAACATAGTATTTACTATTTTTAATATTTGATTGTGTCATTAAATATTTTCACAAGGCTAATTGTCACCACTATTTCCAAATCCGAAAAACTTTGCACCCATTAAGCAATAAACTCCCTGTTCTGTCCCCCACTAGCCCTTATAACCTTTGTTCTACCTTCTGTCTCTTTGAATTTACGTGTTCTAAATGTCTCATAAAAGTGGAATCATGCAGTTCTGTTCTTTTGTGCCAGGCTTATTTCACTTAGCATGTTTTTAAGGTCCATCCATGTTGTAGCAAGCATAAGAACTTTGTTCCTCATTATGGCTGAATAATATTTCATTGTAGTATTGTGTATATACCACATTTTGTTTATCCATTCATCTGTTGATGGAACCTTGGTTTTTTTTCACCATCGAGCTATTATAAATAATGCTGCTATGAACATTGCTATCCAGTTATCTCTTTGAGTCCCTCTTTTCAATTTTTTTGGGGTAGACCTAGGAGTAGAATTGCTGAATCATATGGTAATTTTGTGGTCAACTTTTTGAGGAACCACCAAAATGTTTTCCATTGTAGCCACACCATTTTACATTCCCATCAGCCATGTGTGAAGGTTTCCATCTCTCCACATCCTCATCAGCTCTTAATTCTCATATATTTTTGATAATAGGCATCCTAATGATGTGAAATGGTATCTCATTGTGGTTTTTTATTATTTTTTAAAGATTTTATTTATTTTATTTTTTAGACAGAGGGGAAGGGAGGGAGAAAGAGAGGAAGAGAAACATCAGTGTGTGTTTGCCTCTCGCACACACCTTACTGGGGACCTGGCCCGCAGCCCAGGCATGTGCCCTGACTGGGAATCGAACTGGCGACCCTTTGGTTCACAGGCTGATGCTCAATCCACCTACCTACACCAGCCAGAGCATGTGGTTGTGATTTGCATTTCCTTAATGACTAATAATGTTAAACATCTTTCATGTGTTTATAGGCCATTTGTTTACTTTCTTTGGAAAAATGTTCAAACCCCTTGCCCATTTTTTAATTGGGTTGTTTTTTATTGAGTTTTAGGAATTCTTTATATATTCTGGATATTAATCCCTTATCAGATATGTAATGCACAAATATTTTTTCCCATTCTCTGGATTGTCTTTTCACTTTCTTGATGATATCCTTTGATGCACAAAAGTTTTACATTTTGATGGAGCTGTTTTTTTCTTTTATCACTTGTGCTTTTGATATTAAACCTAAGAATACAAAGTTATGAACATACTTATGTTTTCTCCTAGGAGTTTTATTGTTTTGGCTCTTAAATTTAGGTTTTTGATCCACTTGAGATAATTTTTTATAGACTTTAAAATAAGGCTATAATTTTATTCTTTTGCACATGGATATCTAATTTTTCTCAGTACCTGTTGTCAGAAAGAATTTTCCTATTGAATGGTCTTCATTTCCTTGTCAAAAAAAAATTAATTGACAATATATGTCAGGGTTTATTTCTGGGCTGTCTCTTCTCTTTCATTGGTGTATGTGTCTGTTCTTATGCTAGTACCACATTGTTTTGGTTACTGTTGCTTTGAAATCAGGAAATGTGAGTCTTCCAGCTTGGTTTGTTTCCAAGGTTATTTAGGCTATTTTGGAACCTTTGAGACTCCATAAGAATTTTAGAATGAGTTTTTCTATTTCTTTAAAAAACACTGTTGGAATTTTGATAGGTGTTACATTTATTTTGTAAATTGCTTTGGGTAGTAGTGTCATCTTAACAATGTTAAGTGTTCCATTCATGAATGTGGGATGTTTTGCCATTTATTTTTAGACCTGTCTTTCATTTTCTTCAGCACTGTTGTATAGTTTTCAGTGTACAGGTCTTTTACCTCCTTAGATTTATTACTATGTATTTTATTATTTTTGATGCTGTTGTAAATGAGATTGTTTTTTAAATTTCTGTTTGGATTATTCATTGAAGTGTATCAAAATATAACTGATTTCTGAATTTGTTTATTAGCTCTAACAATTTTTTTGTGTATTCTTTAGTATTTTCTATGTATAAGACCATGTCATCTGTAGAAATAATTTTGCTTTTTCCTTTCCCATTGGGGTACCTTTTTTTCTTTTCTTGGTGAATTATTCTGACTAGACTTTTCAGTACTGTGTTGAGTAGAAGTAGTATAAATAGGCATGCTTTTCTTATTCCTGATCTCAGAAGTAAAGCTTTCAGTCTTTGACCATTGAGTATGATCTTAGCTGTGGGTTTTTCATATATGGCTTTTATTATGTTGAAGAAGTTCCCTTCTAGTTCTAGTTTATTGGGTTTTTATCATAAAAGTGTGTTGAAGTTTTTCTGCATGAGTTGACCATTTGGATTTTTTCCCTCTATTCTGTTAATATGCTTTGTTATTACCTTAATTCATTTTTGTTTGTTGATACATCCTTACAACCTGGAAACAAATCCCACTTGGTCATGATGTATATAATTCTTTTAAAATGCTTCTAAATGTTGTTTGCTATATTTTGTTAAGGATTTTTGCATCAATGTTCATAAGTATGTTGGTCTACAGGTTTGTTTGTTTTTTCTTTGTAGTGTCTTTATCTGACTTTGGTATCAAGGTAATGCTGGCTTCACAGAGTGAGTTAAGAAGTGTTCCCTCCTCTTCAACTTTTTGGAAGAACTTAAGAAGGATTGTTGTTAATTCTTCTTTAAATACTTGGTATAATTTACCAGTGAAGTCATCTGGTCCTGGGCTTTTCTTCCTTGGGACGTTTTTGATTACTGATCCAACCACCTTCCCAATTAAGAGTCTATTCAGAACTTTTTTTTCTTCTTGAGTTATTTTTTCCCTTTGTGTATTTCTTGAAATTTGTCCATTTCATCTAGGTTATTTGTTGGTGTACAGCTGTTCATAATATTCTCTTTTTATTTCTGTAAAATTAGTCATAATGTTCATTTCTGATTTTAGTAATTTGAATCTTTTTTTCTTAGTCTAGCTACAAGTTGTCAATTTTATAAATCTTTTCAAAAAACCAACTTTTAGTTTATTGTTTTTCCCTATTATTTTTCTGGTCTATGCTTTTTTTATTGCTATTCTAACTTTTATTATTTTCTTCCTTCTTCGGGCTTTTTCTAGTTCCTTTAATTGTACAGTTAGGTTATTGATTAAGATCTTACTCCCTTTTTAAGGTATGTGTTTACAACTGTGAATTTCCCTCTTAGCACTGCTTTTGCTGCATTCCATAAATTTCATTTTGTTGTGTTTTTATTTTCATTCATCTCAACATATTTTCTAATTTCACTTGTGGTTTCTTCTTTGATCCTTGATTATGTAAGATTGTGTTGTTTAATTTTTACATATTTGTGAACTTTTCAGTTTTCCGTTATTAATTTCTTGCTTTATTCCATTGTGATTAGAAAAGATGTTCATTCGTTATTTTTTATATTTTTCTCCCTCAGCGGGTATTTCTGTGGGACTTGGATGAAACCATCATCATCTTCCACTCCCTTCTTACTGGATCCTATGCCCAGAAGTATGGAAAGGTAATTTGAAACCTTCTTCCTTTGTTGTAACTCTCCCTTTCTTGCTATATGGGCAGGTAACCAAAATTACTTTCTCTGCTACCTCCATCTTACCTTGTTGACCTTTTATACTTCCCATGTTAAATTTCACCTAATGGCTTGTACTAGGCAGGCTTCATTGTCAGGCAGAGTTGATGATAAAGATAGAGACTAGACATGGGACAAGTGCTGAAAGCTGAGGTTCTTTGAGAGTGGGATTTTGTATAAATGAAGTATGGAAATGATTCTCAAAACAGAGTGGAGTCTCAGGATTATGTATTCCAAAGACCAATCCGTTATTCCCTTAAGTCACTTTTAACAGCCCAAACTGAGCATTTCATTTAGCTGAGTATATGCCAGATATGTAAATTTGAAATATAGGTAAAATATAAAATATCTTTCTGAGATAGATTACATGTCTTCTTAACTGTACCAAGTAGAATCTAACTTGTCTAGTCATCAATATAAACATCAGTTTTAATAGAGGGATGAGCTGTTTTTGAGCTTTTGTCTGTGTATTTCTACACTAAATTACCTTCAGGCTTTTATTTTTCTGTTTCTGCGAATACATTTTATAAAAATATCTGTCTCCTTTGCTCTCTTACTATTCAGTTATTACTGTCACTAATGTTTCTGTTACAAGTCATTTCCACAGGCTTTTAGTACATAGACAGGGAAACTCATACACTACATAGCTAGGCTGTTTATAAAGGTATATAAAATAAGAACATACAGCTGTGACTGGTGTGGTTCAGTTGATTGGGCGTCATTCCGCAAAGCAAAGGGTTGCACTGTTGGTTTCCTGGTTAAGGCACATGCCTAGGTTACAGCTTTGGTCCCCAGTTGGGGCACGTGTGGGAGGCAGCCAGTTGATTCATCTCTTTGACATCAGTGTTTCTCTCCCTCTCCTTCTCCCTCCCTTCCCCTCTCTCTAATATAAATAAATTAAAAAATAGCATATAACCTCTGTTCTTTTTAAAGCTAAGTGCATTAGGGGCGGGGAGCTAAGTGCATTGCTTTTCCTGCAAATATTTTGACTCTTCAGCCTTTCTTTACTTATTTCCTGGTTGTTGAGATTATTTGATAACTGACTTCTGGTGTCATACTCCCTGTGTGTGTGTGTGTGTGTGTGTGTGTAGAGAAGATAATGGGTGTTAACAATATCAGTATTTTAGAAATAGTTAGAATTTCTCCTGAAACAGGGAATTTCCCCTCCAAAATTAAGGTTGCTCCTTTTTTTAAGTGGGTTTAATTTTCTATAAACTAAAGTCCTGAAATTTTTAACTTTTCACAATTCCAGATTCTTGTAACTGTGAATGAAATTGCATCAGTAATAGTTGGAAGCACTATTGCGGGTCTGTGTTGTTTGGCCTTGACCCAAAATAATTTTGAAATATTTAAGGGTCAGAACCAGTGCTGTGAATACCAAGTTAAGCAAATTTTTGTCTTACTGTCTTCCAGGACCCAACAGTAGTGATTGGCTCAGGTTTAACTATGGAAGAAATGATTTTTGAAGTGGCTGATACACACCTATTTTTCAATGACTTAGAGGTAAGCATTTTAAATTGTTTCTGTACTTCAAGGAAATATTTTGTTCAGTAACTATTGAACCTGTATTTATTGTATTTAGAGGAAATGTGGTTAGGGTGGGTATAGAGAGGCCAGCTGGCCACGTAGATTTATATAGTCTTGCAGGAATAATGCCTTGGTTAGGCCACCACAGTTTTGATTTTGGCCCTCAATTTTATTGGCCCAAAAATTTGATTTTTGTTCTGGAAGCAATCTTGTTCTAGAGGAAATCCCAACCCATTAGGCAAAACACTTGATACATAAACCAGCATTCCAATTTATTCACGTATATTAAATAATATATAAGGTGGGTGTGATTATTTGTGTTTTAAGTATATTCGACTGTTCTTCAATTTTACCTCCTTAAAAGAGTCTCTACATTTGTCAGATCTATAAGTGACTGCTGTGACTCATTATATTTTATATATGCTGATTTTCCATATATAGGTTAGCCTTGAAATCCAGAATCATTTTATAGTTAGGTGCAAGGAAAGCCAGGAAACACTGAACTTCTTGGGGAATTTTTTGGCTTTGCTGTTTGAGTTCACCTTTGAGATAAACATATTTTAGTGGAAAGAACAGAGGACTGGGAACCAGAAGACCAGAGTGTGAGTCCCAAGTTAGGAAAGCTATTGTCCCATTTTTGGGCCTCAGTTAAGCAGTTACTCTACACAAGAAACTACTAACAGTTCTACCCTGGGAGGGGAACGTGTGCCTGGGACACAGAAATAGAAAGCAGCAGATGAGTCGCTTCATGTCCTTTTGAGTTTCAAACTGTGTACCAGCTATATTACCTAGTTTTAAAAATAGTGACAATTTTGAAGTACAATAAATATGAAGTAATTCTGTTCCTTTTAAAATACAGTCTAGTTCTACTTAACAGACAATTCTCCAACAAATTTAATTAATAGAGCTCTAAACTCCAGTACTCTTGTCTAAGCTTCACAGTGCTTTAATCTCTTTCCTCAACTTCACATGTTGATAAGTTAGGACATCAGAGTTTTTATTCAGCAAACATTTATTGAAAACCTACTATGTGCCAATAATTATTGCCAAATTGTATTTGTAATGATTTTCTAGACATAGTCCTCACTCAGGACTGAAAGTTCTGTGAAGAATTTGACCTGAAAGTGTTCCTGCCCCCCAGGTCAGTGGTTCTCAACTTTAGGGGGCATAAGAATCACCTGGGGACCTTGTTAAATAAAAATGAAGATTCTAGGACTTCACTCCCAGAAATTCTGATTCAAGTAGGTCTGGGGTGAACCCAAGAATATAAACCTTTTAAAAACTTCCCCAGAGGATTCTGATGCATGTGGACATGACAACACTGCCTTAGGTGGTGTCAGAGGAGTGTATCTGTTAGAGTTAGGCAGTGGGTGGCATTTTATGTCAGGAGTAGTGTGGCCTTGGTGGAAAGAACCTTGGATTTGAATAAGAAGACCCAGACCCTTTCCAGTTTTTTCCTACCACTTGGGTAAATCATTTCACCTCACTTTTGTAACATGAGGAGATCGACTTAGGCAACCTCTCCTGAGTACCAAGCTTGAATTTGTAAATTTCTGTTTCAGTCACTCTCAGTTTTCATACCACACTCTACCAACATCAGTTTTGTCTTCAAGAATTTATTGGGTACATGCTAGATAAGGTCACTGGACTAGATTAGAGAGGTACAAAGGAGAAGAAAGATGGGGTCGTGCCATAAGAGGCCTGAAGTGCGATAGAACTTTCAGTCTAGCATAGAACACAGACGCACCTGACAGTGTAAGGGAGCTTATACTCATACCCATGAGCTGTTGGAAAAATAAACTTTTGAAATAAGAGCATAAATGAGGGTGGGGATGGTCAAGGAAGATTTCGTGAAGACTGGTATATGAATTAGGCCTTAAAAGAAGTTGGGCAGCAAGGGGAGTAAGAGTGGTCCTCCGTCTGTAAGAGAGGCAATAAGGTACTTCATCATCCCACCATTGTTTTTACAATATGTCATGCTGGTGATAGCACTTCTGCTCACTGGACTGAAGTAGCATATGGTTTTGTCTTTTCACAGGAGTGTGACCAGGTGCATGTGGAAGATGTGGCTTCTGATGACAATGGCCAAGACTTAAGGTGATAAAAACAATGATGCCGTAAACATCAGTGCCCCTGTTATGAACAGAACACTGTCTAGGCCTAGAGAAAAACAAAGATGAATAAGACACAGCCTTAAAAGAGTTCAGAATCTGTTGTAGGAGACAAACATAGTTAACAGTGTCATGCAGTATGAGGTGACAATTGAAAATGTGATGGAGCGCAGAAAAGAAAGCAGTTCTGATGGATGTGGAGGGTAGATGGTTGCCAACATTAGGGTGGCCTTTTCAGTGCAATTGAACTTGAGTATGACCTTGAAAAATGGGTAGCAGTGATGAGGTAAGGAAAAAGCATTCCAAAGTAAAGAATGTTCTGGTTTCCCTCTGGCAAGAATTGTTCTTCAAGACTGGTTATATTTATTTTTTAAATGATTTTATTTATTTACTGTTTTAGAGAGGGGAAGGGAGGGAGAAAGAGAGGGAGAGAAACATCAATGTGCAAGAGTCAACCAGAGGACCTGGCCCACAATCCAGGCACCTGTCCTGACCAGAAATCAAACTGGCGACGATCTTTTGGTTTGCAGGGCAATGCCCAACCCACTGTTCTTATGAGATTTTAATGTGGCTAACCAGTAATTACCTGTTGTATGTCTTGGCAGCTTTATTTTCTTAAATATAGAATATCACACAACTCACTGAACTATGTTTTAACTTTTGATTAAACCAACTTGCCTTTAATTCTGTCAGACATTTTAAAATCTTTATTTAGGAAGTATTAATCTCTCCCAGCCTGTTTAACTATATAGGCATATCTTATTTTATTGTGCTTCATTTTCTTGTGCTCCACAGATGTTATATTTTTTAGAAATTGAACTCAAGAACCTCCACCAACCTTGTTTTATTACGATATTTACTTTTATTGGAGTGGTCTGGAACCAAAACCATAATATCTCAAAGGGATGCCTGTATTAGTTGGCTATTGTTGTATAACAAATTATCCCAAAAATTAGTAGCTTAAAATAATAAGCATTTATCATCTTATACTTTCTGTAAGTCAGAAACTTGGAAGTGACTTAGCTAGGTAGTTCTAAATCTGGACCTCTAAGACTGAAATCAAGATATTGGCTGGAGCTAAAAATCATCTAAAGATTTGTTTGGAGCTGGAGCATCTGCTTTCAGCCTCTCACCTGTGGCTGGTAACAGGAGGCCTCAGTTCCCTTGCTATGTGCCTCTGTGTGGGGCAGCTTGAGTGTTCTCATGTGACAGCTGGCTTCTTTGAGAATAAATCTTCCAAGAGAGAGCAGAGAAGCCTAAATCTCTGAAGTCTAACACTTCAGATGTCTCAGATGATGACTTCTACCACATTCTCTTTACATTCAAATACAGTACATACCCAAAGGGAGCAGAATTAGAAGAGAGGAGTATTAAAGAATTTGTGGACATGTTTTAAAGCCACCACATTGAACCATGAACTTAATAAACTAGCCAACAGGTCACCCAAAGAGAATATCCCCATTATCTTACTATTATTAATATTTGGGGTTATTTCCTTCCATTTTTAAACTTTTTTTTTTTTACATAATTGCAATCATTTTGTATGTGCGTACACAAAAAATTTATATTCTGGTTTTTTTTGGGGGGGGGTGTTTCACTGTAGATACTGTCATTAATGAAGGGGTGCTATATTTTAACCCAGCCTCTGTGGGATGCTGGTGCTTGAATTGTTCCTATCTCTTGCCCTACTTTTTATCCTTTGATAAAGTAATAGGGGTGAGATAGAGGACTAATGAAGGATAGACTCTGCCATTAGCCTTGGTGTTAGATGCCAGGAATGGGGTGGAGAATCCCAGACGTCACTCATCTAAAAACTCCATGCGGTATAGATTTTAATTTTTATTATCCTCTCTCTCTGCAGCAACTACAGTTTCTCAACAGATGGTTTCAGTGGCTCAGGAGGCAGTGGCAGCCATGGTTCCTCTGTGGGTGTACAGGGAGGTGTAGATTGGATGAGAAAACTGGCTTTCCGTTACCGAAAAGTGAGAGAAATCTATGATAAGCATAAAAGCAATGTGGGTGGTAAGTGTGGCATACAACCAGTCTGATTTTGTTTCCTTCTTATTTCCTGCTTTCTTTTCCAGGAATTCCTTAGAATTCCCTGGCAACTGCTTATGAATTTGTGCCACAATAACATTTTAATTCTGTACTTAAAAACATGAAGGTTTGAATAAAACCCTTTGGGGAGGAGCTTTGCATTTCTCATGGGCTTCTCTTAGCGTAACTTTGCAAGGTTCTTCTATTCTTTTTAGACAAAGTCCTTTTTAAAGGAAACGCGTTTCGTTGATTATATTTGATGATGTATTTTATTCTGGAGTCAAAACTAATGTTAATAGTGGTTAATAAGTTGCTTTTTTTTTTTTTAAACTAATGTATCAGGACAAATCACATAGAACTAGTGACTAGGTTTATGGAAAACTAGGTCCAGGATTATAGGTTGACAGTATCCATGTGTTACTATTTGAAGGACCTTGGGAATCCTTTCTACTTAGAAATATCTCTTGTCAGATGCCACCAGGCCTAAAATTCTATTATTTAGAATTAATTAATTAATTAATTAGTGATGGATTGTCCAAATTAGGAGAGATATTAGATATCTAATCTAAATTCCTTATTTTGCATTTGAGAAAACTGATGTCCATTGTGAAAGTAACAAGGGCAGTTATGGTAAGTTAATGACCTATCACAGCTGGAATTCACACCCCTTAACTCTTGGTCCACTTTACATTTATGCAGTTCTTTTTTTAGTGATATACCTATGAGAAACTATTTAAAACTGAACCATCACCCTCAGACTTCTACATACACACAAAATTTTGCATGCAGTTTGAGGAATGCCATAGACTGCCTAGAGGCATATTACCCCAGGTCAAGAGAACCTTCCTACCGTACCATGCTACCACTTTCTGTGGTAAGGAAGTAATAATAGGACTTTGAAGGTCAGTGTGGTTCATTCCTGTTATAGCCCTCCAATACCAGGTAAAAATCATGGGCATCTGGGCTTTGGGAATCTAATTTAAGAGTCTAATTCTTTCTCTGCCTAGGGAGTGCCTAGACCTAGTTTCCTGAAGAAAGCACTATAACCCTCTGTGAGAATCCCAAGCCTGAAGTAATGTCCACCTGTATTTGTAAAAAATTTGAATTATGCCACATCATATTATTCATTAAGCATATGACATATATATACTTAATGTGTATATATCATACATGACATAGAGGTATTTGTTTTGTTTTATTCAAAACATTGAGAGTCATCTAATTCTAGGCTTGCATTATAAAACCGTCAATCTGAAAACAAATTATATACAGTTCTGGTCCTCATAGAAATGTCTTCTATTTTTGTGAAATGTTAGTAATAGACTACAGGATTACTCTTTTTGCCTTCATTATAGAAAATTCAGGGCCAGATTTATTATTTGAGTATTATAACTTGTGTCTGATAAAATGCTCTCATCAGATAAATTCCGTTTCAGTATGCTTAATTATCTGATCTTAAGGAGTGTTTTAGTCTCTTATCAGCTGGAGTTGTTTCAGAAGTAAGTACGATACAAATAAATGACATTCAGAGAGTTGGTCATGCAGCCTGGAGCCTCAGGTTGACATTCTGAAAGAGGTAAAAGTAAAGTCACTGTGCGAGCAGTCCAGGTAATGGAAAGACTTCTGAGACCAAAAACCACTAACTTTCTATGTAATCTTAACACCTCTTTCCTCCCTGGGTTCAGTTTCTTTACAAAGAGATTGGAAATGCTGCAACCTCTTCCACCTCTAACACATTTTTCCCCCTTTGGTTCTTGAGGTGATGTCTGAATCAGTGCTACTCAAGGTATGGTCCACTATTCTGCAGATTCTGCTCCTGATTTCCAACAAAACTTGTGCCAGAATCTAATCACAGTACTTTTATCAGCTGATTCTGTTTTTGTGCCCTCTAGCAAAAAACATTCTGATGAAGGAAGTCAAAAAGGCCTTTTGAGTAAGCTACTTTAGGGTCTTACTAAGAAGGGAAATATATTAGCTCAGTAGAATATTTCAGTGACATATTATTTCTAAATTGAATTTGAAGTTGTTTCCTTGATGTCAGCGAAGATATGTTGTCATATGATAAATGTGTCTGTTTTTATTCCCAAAGGCCTTCTTAGTCCCCAAAGAAAGGAAGCACTGCAGAGACTAAGAGCAGAGATCGAAGTTTTAACAGATTCCTGGTTAGGAACTGCATTAAAGTCGTTACTTCTCATCCAGTCCAGGTATGAAAATGGTTCTTTTAGGTCTCTCACCCTCTGAGAGACACTCTCTTTCCTAAACTAGTCCAGGACAAGCCATTCCTAAAATAGGATTTGGGATAGGGGTGAGAGGAGTTTAAATGAAGCAAGGAAGTATTTAGGTTGGGGAGGAGGCAAGGTCATTTTACACTAACAGCACACCTTAGAGCTTTAAGAGAATATATATGAAAGCCTTTTTCTTTCCCCTTACTGTTTGCTCAGAAAATTAAATCTCAGTAACTCATATTCTTCAGCCCATGAGCTGGGCCCAGTGGCATCAGAGAATACATATAGAAGACATATCTCAAATATCCTAACGACAGGAAGCTCCAAAGAAATGTACCAGAATCAACTCATGAAGGCAGGATTGAAAAGAAAAGGGTACAGTAAGCAGATTAAGGAGATTTCATCTTGAAGATTATAATGGAAAATAAATACATATGTGTACCAATATCCCTTACTGCTTCCTTCCTCAAAGTAGAAATTCTAGATCTATAACTTAATAGAGCAAACAGTAAAACTGATGCCAAGGTTATTTGGTGAAGTTTATAAAGAATATGCTAAATTAATGTGTATTCTGGAATCTATATTGTTGTTGTGTGAAGAGCAGAGAGGATTTAAATCACATCTCATTTAAGGGCTGAGTTGCATTTGGATGAAATGGCTCTGTAACTGAAAGTCATTGTCATTCGTTTTCTAGAGAGTGGTATCAGTGGCATGGGTTGGTGGTAACTGCTAACAAGTGCCATGAGATAGAATGGCCAGAGGGAAATGAGGCAAGGATCAGGTTTCTGCCCTGTGTCCACTATGGAGCCTCTGTCCTTTATATGGAAAGTAAATAAACCTGAAATAATTAGAGCAATAACTGAACTTTGGCACTGAACAAATAACATACCGTGCCCCTTAAGGTTAGTTTTCAATAATTAGATCTTAAAGAGAAGATCCATTTAAATGCTTGCCCCTGGCTTGGTTTGGTTTCACATTTTTCTTTTCTTTTACTTCTTTCTCCCTTCTAGAAAGAATTGTGTGAATGTTCTGATCACTACAACCCAACTGGTTCCAGCTCTGGCCAAGGTTCTCCTATATGGGCTTGGAGAAATATTTCCTATTGAAAACATCTATAGTGCTACCAAAATTGGTATGGTTTCTATTCTGTTTCTTGTCACTGACCTTATAATAATATTTCCTACTTATGATGC
Source organism: Mormoops blainvillei (assembly GCA_004026545.1). Lineage (NCBI taxonomy): Eukaryota > Metazoa > Chordata > Mammalia > Chiroptera > Mormoopidae > Mormoops > Mormoops blainvillei. The sequence goes on along the minus strand of PVJD01001792.1, from coordinate 115,181 downwards.
ACTTACTGTTTACCATTCCCTCTGTTAGATATTTTATATATATCCATAGCTCGCACAGCAGTCTTCTGATGTTACTGATGAGGCCGGTCAGGCTGAATAGGACTTCATAGATAGTAAATTACATAAACAGGATTCATTTCCAGATCTGTGGGACTTAAAACTTATTATGCTCATTTACTTTATAATATTTGGAAGAACATAATATCTAGTTTAGAAGTCTACCCTTGCCTCATTTCAGATTTCTTTTTCACAGGGAGAGCACTGTACTATAGTATAGAAAGGTCACTAGGTTAAAAATCAAGGACTAAGCTGTATATTTAAAAATGGTTAAACCCCTCACATCTGTTAGGATGGCTGCTATCGAAAAAACAAGAAAATAACAAGTATTGGTGAAAGATGTGAAGGAATTGGAACCCTGACGCACTTTGGTGGGGGTGTAAAATGGTGCTACTGCTGTGGAAAACAGTATGGCAGTTCCTCAAAAAATTAAAAATAGAACTACCATATAATCCAGCAATCCCACTTCTGGGCGTGCCTCCAAAAGAATTACAAGCAGGATCTCAAATATTGGCACACTGTGTTCATAACAGCATTATTCACAATCGCCAAGAGGTGGAAGTAACTCAAATGTCCATCAAATGAATGGATAAACAAAATGTCGTATATCCATTCAGTGGGATATTATTCAGCCTTCAAGGGAAGGAAATCCTGTCACATGTTACCACATGTTTGAACCTTGAAGACATTATGCTAAATAAAGTAAATCACAAAAAGACAAATACTGTGTTTTCATTTATGTAAGGTATCAGGAGTAGTCAAATTCATAGAAACAAATAAAAATGGTGGTTAACAGGGCTTAGGAGGAAGGAAAATAGGGAGCTGTTTAATGGGTATAGAATTTCAATTTTACAAGATTAAAAAGTTCTGGAGATACATTGCACAACAATGTGAGTTTACTTAATGTTACTGTAATGTACATTTGAAAATGGTTAAGATAATAAATTTTAGATTATGTGCTCTTTTACTACAGTTTTTTGAAAAGCAAAAAAATAATAAGGACTAGCATTTACTAGCTCTTTCCTTAGGCAAATTACTTTATTGCCAGATCCCCCAGTTTTCTTGTGTAAAATGAGAAACTGAGAGGTGGTGAAAATCAAATGAGACTATATTTATGAAGGTAATTTTTAATTCCTAAAATATGTATTCTGTACCAAGTACAGACATACCTTATTTTACTGCGTTTCACAGATGTTACATTTTTTACCAATTGAAGGCAAGACCCTTCACCCCCAAAAAGATTACAGCTTGCTTTATTACAATACTTGCTTTAATGTGGTGGTCTGGGACTAAACCTGCAGTATCTCCAACGTATACCTGTATATGAAATATTGGGTACTCAATAAATATTTGCTGAATTAATTAGTTGATATCAAATTTATACAAAACCAGCTTGCTGCACTGAGAAGGCAGCAGTCTCTCTGATCCTTTTGTGTGAGAAAGAGGATTATGACAACCACCTTCTTATCCCTCCAGACACTCTCATCTGTACTTACAGTTCATGCTCCTTTTTGTAGCAAAGGAAAGGGGCCTGGAGTTGAAAGGTGAGCGGTGGTCATTTATTTTTTAATCTACTACTTGCCTATTGATCAGATTTCTCCACCAAAAAAAACCCAGGTTTAATTATTTTTATACACCAGTATCTGTGGAGGTTATAAGCCCACCAAATGACTTTTATTTTTCTCCATTCATTCTCCAAATCTTTATTGATCACCTTTTATGTGCAAGGCATTGTTTAGATAGGGATACAATAGTAATTTAAAAAGACAAAAGTCCTTGTGCCTAGTGATAGGAAACAGTCAATAAACAAGCAAGTAAAACAGACTATATCAGATGGTGATAAGTGCTATGGATAAACAGGGAGAGAAGATCCTGTTTTTAATAAGGTACTTAGAGAAGGCCTCAATGGAAAGTTACCTTTTAAGCAAAGACCTAAAGGAGGTGAAGGCATTCGCCATTAGCCTGTATCTGGGGAAAGAGCATGCCATGGAGCGGGAACAGCAGTTGGAAAAGGTTGGAGACATGTTCAAGGAAGAAGAATATTGGGAAATAAAGTCACAGAGGTTAAGGGGGAAAGTGGGGAGATCTAACAGGACCTATAGATTATTTTAAAGACTTTGGCTTTTATTCTGAAGAAATGCTATTTTAAGGTTTTGAGCAAAAGAGTGACATGATCTGACTTACAAGTTAAAGGTATTCGTCCTGCTGCTGTGTAGCATCTTGAGGAGGGAACTAGAAGTCCAGCGAGGAGGTTATTGTAATAATCCACCATGAGATCATGGGTGGCTTGAACCAAGGCAGTAGCAATGGAAGCTGAGAAGTAGTCAGTTACTGTGGATATTAGGAAGGCAGAGCTGACAGCATTTGCTGATAGTCTGGATGTGAGGTGTGAAAGAAGTTAAGGATGACTCCCAAGAATTTTGGCCTAAGCCACTGAAAGGATGAAGATGTAATTTACTGAGATGTAGAAGGCTCTGGTATAAAGATTAGGAGTTAATTTTGGACATTAAGTTTGTAATAATTATTAGACATTCAAGTGGAGATGTCAAGTAGGCCGTTGGATATCTGATTCTGGAAGTCAAAGGAGAACTACTGGCTGGCGATACATGGTCGGGAGTTCTTTGTGTGCAAGTGGTTGTTTAAGACTGGGTAAGGTCATAGGAGTGAGTACAGATCGAGAAGAGTAGAGGCCTTAGAACTCAGCCTTGGGGCTCTCTAATATTTAAATGTTTGGATCTTGAGGTATGTTGACAAAATAATGTCCAGCCTAAGAAAAAGTCTTGTAAGAATTTATTTGAGCCAAACTAACCAACAGTTGCCAGGAAACAAAACCTCAACAGATTGAGATTGCTCCAGAGGATGGCAGTTTTGCAGCTAATTTTATATATTAAAATCAAAGGAGATTTAAGGAGGTTACAGGAAATTCAGTGATCTTAGATTATGGAGACTGGAGAAAGCAAAGTAAGGAAATCTCTGAGATTAGATAAAAAGCAAAACAGAGACACGTACTTGGTGGGTACAGGACAGCTAACGTTTACAGAGCATAGTGATGGTATGTGGGCAAAATAACAATGTGTTCTCTTGTTTTGATGCTCGTGGTCATGCCTTTGAGGGGTCTGGAAAACATGATTACTGACATTTTAGAGGTACATTATCTTCTTAGATGCACAAAGACAGACAATTTCAAAGTTAAAGATTGGCCTTTGTCAAGGAAGCTGCAGGCCTAAGACATGACTACCCGTCAGGACCCACTTTTAGTTAACTTTTAACTTTTTTTAACTTTTAGTTAAGCTGTACCGAGCAGGACTCCTGAGTGTGGGTATGTAAGTTCTTGTCCATTGTGATGTGATCATCTTAGATTTGTGAATTTGTATGTTTATTACAACAAGTTTCCAGCAGATGGTAGTCAAGTGCCTTGAGGAAGAGGTACCTTTTTTATTCACACAGAACCCCGGTGATAAGTCACTGGATCTAACATGAGGAAAGGATGAGAACGTTATTGGAACAGAATGAAAAAGGAAGCAGAATTAGGACCTTGCTTAACTGAAGGTGACAGAATCAGGGAAATAGAATATAAGAGATGGTGAAGGAAAAACAATGGAAATAATTTCCTTTTTATTTATTTCAGCAAATAAAAAGTAGTATCATCTGTGCATGTTTTAGGTGTAGGTTCCAAATGGGATTTGAGTTTTGATATGTTGTCATATATCTAAAAACAGTTTGCAGTGGATTGAAGTCACCCATTTCCCAAGGTCAAGTTCAGTGATACAGTATCTCATTTGCAGTTACAAAGTATAATAGTGAGGAAATCCCAGATATGACAGATGTTTCTGCCATATTCATTGGTACTCTGGGGCTCCTCCCCCACTAAAAGACATTAAGGCCCATGCCTAGGACTGTTTCTGGAAAGTGAAGAATTGGAAGGAAAATGACTATCCACTTCCTATTACTAACAAGAAATCAGGGCTTTGTGCTCCCCCTTCTTTTTTCTACTCTAAAAAAGTTTCCCCTCAGAAATACCCTTTCATCATGGCACAATGTCCTAGACTTGGAGTGCGGAGCCCAAAGTCTGGCTATAAGCTTATTTGGACCTAGAGTAAGTCACTGGTCCCATTTCATCTGTTAAAATAGGAGATGATACCAGTCTCGCTAGATTATTTTGAGAATTAAATAAGAAGTAACTTGAAAACCGCTCTGTAAGCTGTAAAATACAGGAGATGTGAAAAAGGGAGGTGGTATGCACAGTTCTCACACTGCCTCGGCCCCTTAGCCTCCCATTTATAGACCCAAAGGGCCTGGGGGATCTCTAGCTGCCACCTCTACTCCCCATCAAGCAAACTGCAGGAGTTACCACTTATTTTTGTCTAAACACAGGCAGTAAACCTAGAAGCATCCCTTTGCTTTGGTGTTGAAAAAGGGGTAGGGTGGGATGTCCTAATAGGAGATTGCTTTCTCTCATCAGGTAAAGAGAGCTGCTTTGAGAGAATCGTGTCAAGGTTTGGAAAGAAAGTCACATATGTCGTGATTGGAGATGGAAGAGACGAAGAAATTGCAGCCAAACAGGTAACCATAGTTAAAAAAAATAGTCTATGTGGGAATGCATTGAGCAATTAGAAAAATGGTGAAACTCAGAAATCTTAGCAATCTGTCATTCATTTACAGTGTTGTTTCCCTTTTCCTCTCCCATTTTAAAGAAAGAGGGTCTTTTTTTTCCCCAAGTGGAGTATTTTCCATAAGTTGCTAGATCCTCTCCCTTCCTCTCCTTGCTGCCACTCAGAAATCTTCAACTCTCTGAGCCCAGCTACAGGACCGCCATCATTAAACCTGATGTGGACATCTCTTCCATCTTTGTCGTAGAGGGCAGTGCCTTTTAAAAAAATAATCATTTAATTTTATTTTTTAAATAGATGTAACTATATCTATAAAAATTCTCATATATCCACACTTGACAGATTTACCTAACTTGTTTTAAAGTCATCACTTTAAAATGAAGCACGTCATTGGGATTCAAACACTTTTTTTAAAATTTGAAAATACAGTGCCTTTCAGTTGTCAAGAACAGTTAACTGACAATAGAAAAAGTAGAAATTTACTTATTTTCAACAAAAACTTTTGAATAAGCGGATGGAATTGAAAAGCGAGTATTGGATCTATAAATCTTTGATAGTTATCGTTTTATTTGTTTTTTTTAAAGATTTTATTTATGTTTTTTTAGAGAGAGGGGAACAGTGGGAGAAAGAGAGGGAGAGAAACATCAATGTGTGGTTACCTCTCACACACCCCTTACTGGCCTGCAGTCCAGGCATGTGCCCTGACTGGGAATCGAACCAGTGACCGTTTGGTTCACAGGCCAGCATTCAGTCCACTGAGCCACACCAACCAGGGGTGTTTTTTTGTTGTTGTTGTTTTTAAATAACCAAGTATCAAGCTGAACTTGAACTCAACTTTTGGATTGTTGTATCAAAAAGTAATAACCTGAGATTTTCAAAAATAATAATGCATATTCACTTAGCATTCCTCAAAAATATTACTAATGGTAAAAGCAAAAAGGATTTTTGTATCATTAGTAAAATAAAATGATTTTAAAATATTTCTTTATATAAAATACTTGCCTCTATTTTATAATAAACAATAATTTATAAGTAAATAAATATTTAATAATTTGATATACCCTTGGCCATATTACTCAATCTCACAGATTCCTATATTTCTGTAAAATGAATGGTGTTGATTATAAAATCTGCTTAACTTGCTTGAAAATTCTTTGATTTTATAATTCTATGCCTAGAGATGCTTTTTTTTGCCCTGTATGTCTACATTTTTTAAATGGCACTATCATTTGTTTTCTTTCATGTGTTTAAAAACATATAAAGCTTATATTTTCTTTGGAACTCAGACAGCTCATGGTGTCCTGCCTGATGCCAGTGCCAAAGTTAATTAAGTGTCCTTTGAGAAAAAAATACAGTTTTCTTTCATGTTGGAGGCAAGGAGACCAGTTAGATAGCACTACTGTAAGGGAAGAATGGGAAGAAGGATTTACCTAAGAGGGGTGGGGTGGGGAACAGACATGGGGAATGACAGAGGAGTTTATTTCAAAGAAAGAAATCACAGAATCTGCTGAGAGTTAAAGACAATTTAGAAGAATCTAGCTTTGGAGATTAGGATAAGGGTGATATTATGGGCAGATTTATGCATATATTAAAAAGATGCCAGTTAGTGTCATCAGAATCTTGAGCTCAGTTGCAAAAGTTGAATTTGAAGTAATTTTGATATATTTATTCAGTTTTTTTTCTACTTTATTTAAAAATAAATCACAGATTGGGGGAAAATAGATTAAATAGGTAAAGATCGTGTACAAATTAATAGGAAGAAAAACACATTTCCAGTGGAAAAATGGACAAACGCAATGACTAGAAATTCACCAAAAAAGAAAATACCCCAGTGACCAATAAACATGAAAATACTCAACCTCATAAACAATTTAAGAAATATGAAATTTAAATAATAACTTTTAATATAGATGATCAGAATAGGCTTAGGCATAATTACATTGCTTCTTTGCAAAAATGATTTTTCTCACTTACAGAATTAGACTTGAATCTGCTTAGAATGTATTTTGAAGCTATGACTATGTGCTCTGGCTTATGGAAATGAGAACCTGAGGGTGGAATGAGAGGGAGGCAGGAAGCCTGGTTGGAGCCCACTAAGTGGGTAATAACATTAAAAGGTGGGCCAGGAATGTGCTGAGAAGAGCTGACAATTGGAAAAAGTAATGATGACTACAACAAGTGAAAAAGATAATCTTTTCAAACTGAAATGACATAACTCATTTCTGAAGGTGAAGAAAAAGTGAAATATACTCCCCTAATCCAGCTAGCCAGCATTCATTAACATAGTAATCCCAACATATCCAGAGAAGTTGAGAAAACACCAGATAAATATTGAAAATCACCACAGGTACGGTATCTTAGGTCTATCAGTACAGAATTTAAAGCTCGTCATATACATTCTAATATCCAATACTTGGAATTTTGTTTGAAAATCTTAGAGGTGCCCTAGGAATTCAGAAGAAAATGATAGAGCCTATTAAAGAAAAGAACATCAGGAGAAACAGCAGACTTGTCCAATTCCATTGGACATCTATAGAAGAAATTAAGGAGTAAAACAATGGTAAAACTTCACTTCACCAGCTTCATGACTCTTTGTGGTGTATTTTATAACAAGTCTGAATCTTCATGATAGCAGTGTAGTTAATTTTCTAGTCCCCTTCTTTGTACACTGCTTATGATAAGTCTTTAGCACCCACTTGCTATTCAAACTGAATAAAGCTTAGAATCCAAGAAATGCCTTCTCATTTTGCAGGCTGAAATTTTTGAAGCCATATTACCAGGCTATGTAGAGTGGGACTTCAGGGCCTGAAGCTCCCATTTATATATGCTTTGAAGAGGAAAAAAAAAATTCTAAAGAGAATATGAACCTGACCTTCAGTGTACTTCTTTGGGTCATCTGTCTACTTGGAGAGTCAGTGGCCTTCATTCAGAAGCTAGCTTTTTGTTTGTTTGTTTGTTTGTTTGTTTGTTTAGGCTTCTCAGTTTTTACTGAGGAGGACATCAGACTTTTGAACTGTCTGATAACACACATTGAGTCTGTATTTAAATGACAAGGCAAAAGAGCTGTAGTTCTGGATAATACTGAATCATAAAATATTAACTCATTGTTACTGAGATGTTATCAGTGTCTTAGCTGAGAGAAGTAATGTTTTGGGAAGGCCAAACATTCTCTACAGAGAATTTATACTGTGTAGAGGAGGCTGTGTGTGCTTCCCAGACCCCCAGCAGGACTGAGGCAGTCATTTGCTTAGCCCCCTGCTCTTAGCTGCTAATGGCTCACAGTCCCTCTGCCAGAGTTGCCCTCTGCAGAAGCTGCCTTACCTAATGTCACATCACCTTCCCAGAGGCAGCTTGCTCCTAGTTAGTGGTGGGGTGGGGTGGGGCTCAGCTCTGGTCCCCTCCCCTCATCTCGGAAGGGCGACCAGCTCTTGAGCTTTCTCTGGGACGGCTCAGCGCCTCTCCGTAGCTGTGTCACGGTTCCGCTCCAGGCAGTGCCTTCTGAAGAGCGTGAGACTGGGCTACAAAAAGGCAAATGATTCTGACTTTTCCAGGCTTCAGGTTCTCAAAAACCATTACAGTCAGTGGGGAATTGTTTGGAAAAAGTCCTTCCTGCTTCTGAGCTCTGGAAAGATTGTTCTGATGTTAACCCTTCATCTCCCGTTGTCCCTTCTTAACACAGGAAACAGATGGAAGAGTCTTGGCTGTGGAATCTAAAATCACACAGGTCCAAATGTGAATTATTGACTGTGAATTTGGACAATTTAATTATCCTCTTTGAGCTTCCTCATCTGCTCAGTGTATCTATAGGAGAAGTTCTTTCCCTTCTACCCCAGTTTTCTTCTAGCAACTCTGTTTCTTAAACTTGGAAGCAGTGGGTTGTCACCTAGGACTGCTGTCCTAATTTTCTTCATTCAGTGATGTACAAACTGTCGGCAACAATTAATGAATTGTGAGATTGCTGGTGATCAGTTGGCATTATTAACTCACTGTGTTTTCATTTGCCACTTCATGTAGCACTTCAGGGACCTTTGTTGTTTTCCTACATGTCTGTGTTGTCTTTGGAGTTTCGATTCTAAAGTTCTCATTGCCCTCTGGAAAAGATACTAGTAGATGTAGGTCTCAGTGCTTCTTTGGCTGAAGAAGGGAGAGGGGAGATAAAAGAACAGCTCAAGTCCTTAGCGGAGTAGGTGTCTCTACGATGATGCCTGTGATCATCTACCATAGAACATACCTGTTGGAAAATGCCTTAGAGCCTCTGTGCCTTTCAGCCTCCACCCTGTGAGGGACCCTTTCTGCAGCCTCTTTGACAGACTTTCTAGGCCTTGTTCGAACATACGTAAACATAAAGGAAGCCACCTCCCACGAATCCTATTCTACTGTGGGGTTGTCCGCATTGTTAGAACGTTCCACCTTCCATTGAACTTAAGTTTATCTCTCTACCTTTCACATCTTGGTCCTAGTCTGGCACTGCTGAGCACAACGTAACAAGTCTGCTTCCTCTTATATTAAAAACCTTTTAAATATTATGTGTGAGCAGCAAGCTACAAAAAAACTGAGTTACATGCCAAAAGAACTGTTCTAGGACTTCAGAATTCTGGGTAATTTTTAACCAGTTTGAACAAGACAATCACTAAAGCTAATCTCCTTTAGCTTCATAGAACATGGTTTCTAACGCTTGCATTTGTCAAAGCTTTTTAAAAGGCTTTCACAACAGCACACAGTATTCTGGACGTAAATCTGACTGCATTGTATAATGGGATTATTATTTCCCAGATCTGTACGTTCTGAATCTTGGGCATGGACAAGATTTGGGTCATCTGTAAAAAAAAAAATTAATACTAATTTCTTTTGTATTAAAGAAATTTGATAATAGTAATATTAATACTAATTTCTTATGTGGTTCTTTTATTTGATCCTGAAGACCCTATATAGTAGCTAGAATAAGTGTATCATAAAAGCAGTTACCCCTGAAACCTAATAGAAACCTCTCACGTTTGTAGTGTCCTGTAATGTACAAAGTCCTTATACATAGGACTTATTTGATCCTTTTGACAGCCCCATGAGGTGGGCAGCAGCACAGAGTTTACCAAGTACCTTGGGGAGTGGTCTGTGGAGAACGGGGTTTGGGTAGATACGACTTCCCAAGAGGAGTCGGGTTAACCAGCTCTCCCTGCTCTTTCACAGCACAACATGCCTTTCTGGAGGATCACAAACCATGGAGACCTGGTATCCCTCCACCAGGCTTTGGAGCTTGATTTTCTCTAAGAACTGGAACGACGAGCCTTCCCCACGAGCTCCTTTTCACTCCTGAAGGGAGCTGGAGACCGGAACCAACTGGGAACTCTCTCTCTCCATGGAATGCTGGCGAGAACACAATCAGAACCTATAGCTGCAAGGGATGACACTTAGTTTTACTAAGAGTGAGCTGCAGCCTGGCGTTCATCCTTATGCAGAAGCAGGAGACAATTGGATTGAGAGAACAGTAGACTCACTGCAGCTACAGTGCTTTTAATTCTTCTGGGTTTTTTGTTTTGTTTTGTTTTGTTTTTCTGTTGTTTCAAAAAATGAAGAAGGAAAAAAAAAAGTAAATTCTTGGGGCAGAGTTGCACTCTTCGTCCATGACCTGATTGAGAACTGCTGTTAACGTGTGATGATAGGATAAATGTGTCAGACTTTTGTAATAACATCTCTTGCAGTCTTTATAATCTCCTTAGCTGTAGAACATATTCCCAGTGAATGTATATGTGATTTTTATAGGTAAGGGTCTGGTCTCTGAAGCAGGTTTTCCCTCCTTTTTCTAGCAAGAAAGGGGTGTGTAAAGTTTCCTTGGAAAATAGTAATCGAACGATCTAAAATACCTCTCTGTGACAGTAGCACCTCTTTAGCTGCTCCAGTGGTTTGCTGTCTAGGATGGTTTCCCTCCTGTTCTTCATCTCCTAGTTTGCTGAACTGTGGGGCACTAGACACCGATTAACTTTAGACTTTGTTATTTCCCATCCTAGAAGCCTTAGTCCCCTTTCTCATCCCTCTTTCCCTTTAACGAAATGGCACAATCCTGGAAACTCCTCCTCTTAGACAGTAAATGCTAAGCCTTCCGCTTGACTCTCTTATTCAAAGACAAGGCCCCGGCGGCTCACCTCCAAACTGGAGAAAAGGGACTAAGGCTTCATTTGAGTTTCTGCTGCTTAGTTTCTTGAAGCAGGAATGTTCCATCTTTTCCCCCTGCCTAGAAGCACTCTTCCCCCAACAGATGCCTGCCCTCACAGCCTTCTCTCCCTTCATAGTCGGCAGTGTAGGCTCTCGTCCCTTTCCCACCCTGTGTACCTCACAGCCCCCTCCGTTCAGCTTTGGCCAGTCCCCAGGCTTTGGACCTGATATGTCAAATTAAGTCTAAGAACAGGATCGTAACTACATTTTGGGCAAAACTATCAATGTAGTTGATTTCCTTTGAAGCCCTTAAGCCCTATGAAGGGTATTCTGAGCATGTATTTACCCAGATCTCTGTCTGAAACTGAAGAGGGGATTGCTGTGAACAAAACCCATTTTTCCCATGGTACACCCTTCCCACTTCTTAAATCTCATTCTGAAATGGGAAACCAGAAGCCAGAAAGACTTCCCTGTTTTAAATGAAGTTGCTGGATCCCCCACACCCTCACTCCACGCCTAGAAACTTAATCCCGGGCCAAATGCAGGAACAGTTCCCAGCCTGACCCCTGGGAGGGTGGCTGGGTGCCAGGCTCCAGTCCCAGCCTTCTAGCCCAGCTGGATTTGTGGCTGCTCCAGCTCTCCCAGACCGACCCAGGCAACCTGCTTAGGAAGGGTAAGCTTCTGAGGAGCTGACAAGTTCAGCCTCTCCCAGGCTGCGGTGAGGATATAAGCACCTCAGACAGACGTCGTCTGGGTTCTTAGTAGGAGGCATCCTTGACCAACCCCTGTTATTCTTGCTTATCCCCAGAGATTCTTCGTATGCATTTCCAGAGATGTTGCAGCACAAAGAGGCCAGACTCCTCCCAAGGCCAGGTCACTCATACAGCAGAGAAAGGCTATTTGTACACATTCCTTCAGAACTGATGGAGAAACTGCTTCAGGACTGACAATTTTAGGGAAGTTTCTGGAGAGGAGTTGAAGTCAGCGTTCATTACTTAGCTGCTTCTTTGGACTTGTTTCCATTGATGGGGTGGGAGTGGGGGCGGTTATGTAGTCTGAGGCAGAACTCGCCTTGGTCTAATTTCAACACAGGTGCCCAGATGCTTGCTTGAGAATTGATCTTTGAAAGCTCTAGGATGGTCTTTTCTTCAGGCCCCAAGCCCTCTGCCTACCAGCAGTGTAACTGTGGTTTCCTGCCCTGGACATTGGCTACCCTGGTGGTGCTTTGCTTCAGGTTTGTGAGGCTGTGAAGTGGTACCTCCATTATGCACACAGGTCCACACACAGACACCCCCTTTCTGCCTGCCCTTTGGGAAAATGTGTTTCTTCCTAGACTGTGACTTGGACCCCTTTTTCAATGGCCTTTTCCCTCCTGCCCAGCCTGCGTGTTTGCAAAAGGAACTTGAAATTGACCAAGAGAGGACAGGAAGCTGAGCAGAGCCCCCATTTGCTCTTTCCTGGTTGTTGCCACCCTCATTTAGAGGGCAGGCAGAAAATGGGACCCAGCTTCTCTTTGCCAAAATGAATTGTCCAGGGAACACAGTGCCCGTCCTTTACCCTGTGTTTTCCTCCTCCCCAGCACAAAGATCTGGAAAGGAAAATAAGTGGGCAGCACCGAGAGCTCTTGGAAGCTGAGGGCCCAAGGACACTGGCCGTCCTTTAGTCAAGGGGGAAGCCCCCTTTACTAGAAAGAGTCCCCGTGAAATTAGCCGCATGAAGACCCCTTCCCCCAGCTGGGGGCTGTGGGTTCTCTAAGATGGGTCTGCACATTTCGCAGTGAGGACTATCTCTAGTAAGGGATCTGGAGTTGTTGAGTGTGTCCTGGGTTTCAGAGGTGGCTTGACTTTCGAATGTAAAACTGACCGTGCCTTAGCATCACCCTGCCCTGTCCCCCTGGGTCAGCTGGTGGTGTCCAGGAGAATGGATTCCTGCTCCAGATTTAGATGCTTTTATTTGGTTTGGGGTGTTCCTCTCTTCTGCTCTGCAAGTTGGGGGGGGGGGACCAAAGTTAGTGTCCCAGGAGACTTGTGCCACAGCTTGTTCGCAGTTCACACAAACTTAGCTTTAAAGCTCCCACGTAGAATCTGACTGGCAAACTCCAACCGCAGCATATGGAGCTTCTAGATGTTCCCTCCCTTGAATGGGTGTCAGTGCCACTGAAGCATGGGGGAGAGGGTGGGAGAGGGGCAGCTGTTGTCCCTCTTCCTGGGAGACTGAGGGTCTAAGCCAAGGGGTGGTGCACTCGGGGCGTTCCTCTCTTTGCTCCTGCAGGAAGGGGCAAGTGGGGCCCCTCTTAAGCAAGCTTCTGTTACCGCTAAATTGGTTTCCTTTTTCATCCAAAAGTTTGAGCTCCCCAGATTCACACTGTACAAGCCAAATCTGAATTCTGAGATTCTAAAATACCTTAAACCATGAGAGAAAATCTAGTTCTAGCCCATCCCCAATCAGCAGGCCCTCTGTTTCTTCCTCTCCTGAGTCAGACAGCTCTAGCACGCAAGGCTCACTGGCCAGTTCCTAATGCACTGACAGGAGCCATCCCATTAAGGACGACTCCTCCTCCAAACCTGACCCTCCGGATTGCTCATGCCTCATTTAGCAGAAAAAGGCATTGACCGAATTGGACATATTTATGAGACTGCGGGCATTTGTGGCTGTAGAGTCTTTGACCATAATGTTATATGTAATGGGAACTATCTTGTAAACTTGAAAAAAATAAAGTTTTTATTTTCTATACAGTTTGCTCCTGTGTCTTTTCTGAGTGGGGTCAGCCCAGCTGCCTAGCCGGGTAGGGTGCTAATAAGTAAGGCTCATAGAAATCCACAGAGCTCTTCAGCAAGTTGGCGTCCTCTTAATGACGGAATCATTGATTTCCCCAAAAAGGAAAAACTAACCAACCAGCCGTTTGGTATAAATAGATGTACATGGGAAAATAAAATATTTTAAAATAATTTGCGAGGGAAAGTTTATTCATGGTATCTAAAATATATTGCTTTTTAAAGTTTAGGACTGGTGTGGTAACAGATTTCATTTGCTGTCAAATGTATTGACATTTAATTATTATAGAGAGAATAACTTGCTGTGCTGAGCTTAAAATGCAAAAGCAATAAACTGACAACCTGACATCAAACCTTGTTTGATTTGGCCTGATTTCATGTCACATTGACTACTTTCTCTCATGGCATTTCTTCAAATTTGGGTCTGACCGTCCATCATCGGCCTGGAAAAATGAAGAATTCTTTTGCCTTTTATTTCTATGAAGGAAATCAAAATTCGGTTCTAGCTTGCAAGTACCATACATATCAGATTATAAGGTATATTTTCTCCCAAAATAATTACCCCAAAAAGGAGGGAGTTGCAAGTATTCTAGGCATTAAATCTTTTAATCAGAAGGTGCACATTTTAGACCACACTGTAACTGAAGCAAACTTGTGAACTGCTATAATCTTATTTGCTCATAAGTACAAATATTAGTATACTGATTGCTTCTCAAGCCCAAATAGTGAACATCTCCATCTCCCCTACAGTATGTATAACATCTGCACATTTCTCAAAAAAAACTTTTGGCAGCAGGCAATTCAGGAGGTTTTTATTCTTCAAAAATAAGTTTGTTGACATTTTTTAAAATGGCATCTTCAAAGGAAATTTTAATTTATTTATTTTTAGAGAGAGAGGAAGGGAGGGGGAAATTCAGGGAGAGAAACATCAATTGGTTGCCTTTCACGTCCTCCCAACAGGGGACGTTGTCTGCAACCCAGGCATGTGCCCTGACTGGGAATCAAATGGATGACTTTTGGTTTGCAGGCTGGCGCTCAGTCCACTGAGCCACACCAGCCAGGGCTTCAAAGGAAATTTCTAATGGCATGTAGCATCACTCATCTTTTCAAAGTTCTTGATTCTGTAAACTTAAGTATATATGCAAATGATGCTTTTTCTGTAGCTTTTTAGGTAGTACAGGTATACAGCTCGGAGTCGATTGCATATATATTGCCATCATTAGACAATTTCATCTAGAGTATAGATGAGAACTTTGGCAAAAAGTTAAAAACATCTTTTTGGATTTTCTCAGGGGAAAATAGGGAATTGCCTAAAACTCTGCATCTTCCATTGACATATTTGGCATCTCCTTTGAGCCTAGTCTCCACATATGACAGGCAGAAATGCGGAAAAGTAAATGGAGCAAATACTGGGTTTAGTGCAACTCAGGACCTATGTCCAAAGCTAGGTTGAGCACTTAGCCCACTCTCCGGGGTCTCAACCCTTGATAATCCTTTTGAGTTGAGAAAAATGATAATGACTTCACTGTTGTTATATGTGTGCATGTGTGAGTTTAAATGTATTCAATTAAAAGAGTGGACCTTTTCCTGAGTTCATTACACCCTTTATTTTAGAGATGATGAAGATAATAGTGATAGTTTTTACTGCCTTTTTTATGTTTAAATTGGTGACCACATTGACCATTTTACTGGCTCATGAAATTCAAAAGTCTCGAAATCCTTTCTGCCTCTACTAGTTTAAGTGTGTGAAAAAGCACCAGCTTCATCTTCCTAGAGTCTCTCCCTGCCCCCGGCCCTCATCTCTGTCATCCTCGCCTGCCAGCCAGTATAGCTGCTAGAAGCCCTCCTTCCTACAGTCATTGCTGACTTGGTGACTGAGATAAAATTCATGTGCATAGCTTTCTCCCTCACCTCCTTTAAGGCTTAGTTTCTCAGGGAGGCCTTCCCTGGCCATTCTACATAAAATTGTAACTTTCACACAACTCACAAAAATACATGCACTGTCCCTGTCCCCTTCCCTGCTTTTTCTTATAATACTTAACATTATCTGACACACTATCTTATTTGTTATGTCGGCCTCCACTAGGATGAATGAATGATGGAATCGAAGGCAGTCATCACCGTGGTGACTGTTTTCTTATGTCTCCAGCACCCTCTTCCTGTTCCTGTTTCCCTAAACCACAGATCTCCTAAGAGCAGCAAAAGGTTCCACCTCCCTGGTACCATTACCCGCTTCCACATACCCTAAGTCACCTACCTCATCACTTACACCCTCCCTGAGTTTGCAGCCTCAAGCCCTTCACCTGGGCTCTCACATTCACTTCCTGTTACCAAAGATGTTTGTGGCTACTCCTGCCAGGCCCAGCAGCAGAACACGAGCTAGTCCAGATCTGGGTTCTGATGCCCACCTGAACAATCAACCCATGCCAGCTCACCAGCTCCTGAAACTTAGAAAAACGAGGTTGAGAAGTCCTGCCTGAGCCAGTCCTCTTCTCTGCCCCAGGGCCTTTACTGATTTTGGGCAGTGGACTTTGTGTTCCTGGCCCCTTCTTTCCAGGTGGCTTTGAATTCCGCAGATTTAGTTTTAATGACACAACCAGTTTGGAGAATTTTATAAGCTTTTTAATAATAACCTAGTAACACTGTTCAACAAAAACCCATACATGTCTCTCACTTGCAGACACATATGCACATGCCTTCCCTTCTCTCACAATAGACTCTGAGGTAGAAAGTGCGCCGCCTAAAGTATAAAAAATACTCAGCGAGCTGAGTCATGGCCCAGACCACAGGTTCTCAAGGCACTTGGTGGAAAGGCGGCCCTTTGAGAGCAGGGGCACAGAGGCTGGGCCAGCTGCAGTGAGGCCTCAGAGGGGTACGCGGGGGCCAGCCAATCGGGCATGCCTGCCTTCTGGCAGGAGAGCCTCCGTAGGAGCAGCTGGAGGTGGTACAGGTGGCAGCTGATCTTGCTCTAGGTTCCCAGGATAGAGGGACGCTCCGGGCACATAAAATGCTCTCAGTAAATACCTGGCGAATGAACTGAATGACTGAGGTGGGGCAGGGGAGCAAGGACTCTAGAGAACACATCCTGGAGGTCTTAGGACCCTCTAGCCCAGGATAGGGGACTTAAGAGTGGGAGAGCACCTCCGCCGGTTATTTTAGAGGTGCGATCCCAGCCCTGGGATGCTTTGGGCACCAGATACACTGATTGGGGGAGAGGGAAAGGGGGATCTCTTCTTTCCTCCCGAAGTGTTTTATATATAATCGAGGTCCTTGACTCTCCAGGGCCTGGCCCTTCTCATCTTATTCTTGTCCTTAAAAGGAGGCCTTTGCATTAACTCTGGTCTTCGGTGCCTGGCAAGATCAGGTATCAAGTGCTTGGTGAGTAAATCGAGGCCCATAGCAGCATAATTAGCTTATCTTCTGCATTCTGCCAATCGATTTCATCTATCCTTCTGTCCCCTGGCTGGATCTGACCCTGCTTCGAAGGATCCCATTTGCCTCTCCCTCCCATGGAAAAGCAGCGTCATCCCAAGCCTTGGGGAAAAAATTCTGGGCCAAATGGACCATGCGCCTATTCTGAGGCAGCCGATACGCCTCAAGGCAGTGGAGGCTCCGGGTCCCATCCACCTCGGCAGGATCCCAGCGGCAGCTAGGGTGCAGCCAGCGGTAGTAGACAAGCCGCAGAGCCAACCCCACAAGGAAGCTGATGCCGCCCACGGGCAGCAATGTCTGCAGCAGGATCCCACTGGGCAGCCAGGTGCTTTGAGTTACCCAGGTGACCACCATGAGAATGCTGTCACACAGGAGAAACACCAGGTGGATGGTGGTGCGGCCTCGAGTGTGACCCTCTGCCACATTGAACCAGGCGAAATAAAGGATGGTGGCCACTGTTGCCCGGTACAGCCACTCAGAGCAGGGATCTGGCATAAAGTTGGTGCCCTGAAGCCAGACCCAGAACAGTAGCACCAGCCATAGGCCCAAGAAGTGCAGAGTCACGTAGCGGGGGAAGAGGGCTGAGAACAGGGCCACAGCCAGGACTCGGGGACACAGCAGCAGCAGGTTCCACAGAAAGTAGATCACGGAGGAGCCCAGCCCCAGGACAGGCTTGGAGGGGAGGCAGGTGCGCAAGGCCCGGTGGTAGTCAAGCAGTGCCCACGAGATGCCAACGAAGGATGTACCGATGCCGACCCCTACAAAGAGGAAGCGGAAACAGCTGAGCACCCTGGGCAGCCTGCCTGGCGCTCCCCAGGTTCTGGGGGCCCTTGAAGCCAGCCTGAGGCGGGTATCGGAACCCCCAATTTGTTGAAGGGAAAACTAGAGCCGGGGAACATTTTCCTTACAACCAAAAAGAGACCTGGGATTCGGATACGGGGTCTGCCCTTCCCCACAAAGCTTTACTTCTCAGGTGCTACCACGGTGATATTTTTTAAGGATGAGAGGGTGCGTGGCACGTACATCATCTGCACTCCTGGGTCTTGGCCACGCGGTCTGCTTCTTAGCCCTGCAACCTTTCCTTTCCCGGAAACACCCAAGCCCTTCCTGGATCCAAACATCAGCAGTCCCAGTTCCCCCTTTCTTAGTTTCAGAAAGTGAAGCTGGCAACGCTGTGAGGTGGCCACGGGCCTCTGACTGAAGCTGCCTGGCCGTACGGATGGGGCATCCTCACTCCCCTCCTCCACGCTCAGACTGGGCCTGGTCTTCATCTTCCACAACTCAAAGCTTACGGTGGCGATCCCATCCCACCTCCTGGTTGTCCACCATGGACTAGAAGCACCAGGGCCTCCAGGGCCGGAGGGAAGCAGCACTGAACTGTCTCCAGAATGCTTCCTCCTTGCCCCCTTTCCACCGCATCCATTCAGCAGGCGTTTACTGGGGACCTGTTATGGGCCAAGAACCCACACCCAGCCTGGAATCACATCTATGGCCATCCTCCTTTCTAACTCCCCTCCACACTCCAGGTCTCAGCAGGACTGGCGTTCTTCCAGTCTGCCCAGCCCGCCACATTCTCTGACCTGGACAAGCCTTGCCCACGATGTTAGGTAGGCTAGGAGCAAGTGCCCCATTTCTTCTGACCTATTCCTCCTTACCCTGCAAGTACGAATTTGAGTATCCCCTGGAGCCCCCCATCCGGACCTCACTCATTTCTGTCTGGAATAATTATCTATTTCCTTATCTCTGAGCTCCTTCAGGGTAGGAAACAGATTCTGCTCCCCTGGGATCCCTAGGCAGTACCTGGGACATAATAGTAGCTGAATAAATGTTTGCTAAATCAAAAGTAAGAGAAGTCTGTCTCCTCCCTCGCTCCTCTCCTCCCACCCCATACACATACAGTGTAGACTGTACCCATTTGTCCATAGTCCTAGACACCCACTGCCCTCAAAGAGACAAAAATGTGTGTCCCGTTAGTGCTGTGTGTCCCAGGGCACATCACTTCACCTTTCTGTACCTCTTTTGTGCAAAATGGAGATAAATGTAGCACCAGCCTACAGGGCTGTGACCGTGAGTGCTGACAATAAAGCCCTCTCCACCGTGCCCAGTTAATAGCAGGCACTCAATCGTGATGGCTGCTATTACTGGTTTTTCAGTTAAGACTACAGATTCCAATTAGCAAGCTGAAAGCGTCCTTGGAGATCAAGTCCAAGTCCATCTTGTACAGCTGTGGAAACCGAGGCCGCAGAGGGGAAGACTCTCCAGGTCACACCGTGGGTGATGCCAGAGGGGAGGTTGGCACCTTGGGAGGTTGTGGCATTTACAGCAGAGGTTGGCAGGGGCTGTGGTAGGGAAGGGGGAGCCCTGGACCTGGAATCAGACATGAGTTGGAGCCTTGGCTGGGCCACCAGCTGGTCTGTGACCTTGGGCATGTTACTTCCCGTTTACAGGAGGAAACCTTCCCAAGGCTCCTCAGTGTACAGACGTCTCCCACGGCTAATACGGCCACCTGCCTCTCCCTTTTCAGATCACTTGGCACACTGCAACTGCCCGCATTCCTGTCATCCAGCAGGGCAGGGGCTCTATCCTTGTTCACATCAGCATCCCTAATACAGGGACAGCCTCAAAGGTGCTCAGTAAAGACTTAAGTGTAGGAAAGTGCTCAATAAACAGCTTCTTGACCAATAAGTTGCCTCTTATATGTCAGGCACTGTACATACTTTATCTGTTTTCTTCAAAATAGTAAAAATTATCATTCTGATTTATTATGCTCCAAGCACTAGGCTTTATGTGCATCATCTCCCTTAATCCTGTCTTCAGTCCCAAGAGGTAGGATTATGGCTTATGTCCACTTTACAGATGAAAACTGATACTCAGAGAGGCTGAGTCATGTGTCCAGATTCACACAGCTAGTGTCTGGATTGGAACCCGGCCCTGCCTGATTAAAGGATGTGCTCCTATTTTCTAAGCAGTCCCTCTAAAAGAGTGAACGCATGTCTAACACTTGTGGGAAACTCTCGCTCGCCATAAACGCAGGCCGCGCTGCTGGCGGTGCGACTCACACTGGTAGTACTCGGTCTGGCCGCTCTGCAGCACGATGGCCAGCACCAGCGTGAGCTGTGGCGTCTTCTCCAGGAACGTCTCGAAGAGCCGCAGCATGCTGATGTCCAGGGAGAGGAAGTCGGCATAGGCCAAGTCAAACTCGGAGGGCACCTCCTGCCGCCACACCGACAGCCCTTGCCGCAGCCCTTGCATGCACCTAGGCACATACAGATGACCCAAGGGGCCAGGTTAGTGTCCTGAGGCATTCCTCCTTCCCCTGTTTATCAGGTAGAGGCCCACAGACTCCAGTCCTAGCTCATCACTAGCAGGCTGTGTGGCCCTGGGCAAGCAACTTAACCTCGCTGAACCTGTTTCTTCATCTGTAAAAGAAGGATAAATACGACCACTACTGCTCCTGCTGGTCAGGCACTGTGCTAAGTTTATCACAAAACTTGTGATAAGGCCCATGTGTGCCTTACAACGGCCCCATTTTACAGATGGGAAAACAAAGAGCTAATAAGCGGTAATGTCTGAATATCAAAAGCATACAATAAAATTGCCTGAGGTGATAGTTCTCAAATTTTAGGAAGCCTAAGAATTTCTTAGGATCCTGTGGGGAAGGGAGCCATGGAGAGCCTCTGAGCACAGGTGAGACCGGTCAGACTGTGCTTTGGAGAGAACTCCCAGGCTGTGGAGAGGAGGAAGAGCTGGAGGGGCGAGACTGGAAGCCCCTATTTAAGAGCCTGTTGTAACAATCCAGGGCGAAAAGAGCAGGGGCCTCAGAGCGGTGGGGATGGAGACGAGCAAAGAGAAGAGAGGCCAGGGGCTGGACAGGCAGGCCCGGGTGCTCATCGGCATGGGTGGGGAGGGGAAGCCACAACAAGGCTCCCCCTACCCACAACTGCTCTCACTTGGCTGCCGGGAGGTGAGCCCATTCACGCACTGCAAATTCGCTCATCAAAGGTGGACTGTTGCTTCCTCTGGGCAGACTTAACAACACAGCAAGGGAGTAGGCAGGAAGGCTTGGGCTGGGACTCTCCCTCGGCAGGAACCTCTGCATCCCCCAGTGCCCACGGCACGACCCTGCCTCGGCCTAGTCACTGGTAGATACAGACCCTGTTTTCGAAACCAAAGCTCAGTACATAGTCTGCCTCCCACTCAGCAGAAGTAGAAGGGAAGATGCATGGTGTAACTACGGACTCAGGGCTCACCAAGACCTGCCAGGAGGGTAATAAGTCCACCCTTTGTGCCCTCCTGGAGTTTTACTGATGCCTATACATTCTCTCAGGCAAAACTGCCACATTCAGAGTTTCTCTCGCCCACTCCTAGACACTCAGTGCAGGTCTGTCGAGGCAAGAGCTGGTGAGAATCTGTAAAAATGCATTCAAAAGCAGATCCTGGCTCCAGCCACCCCATCCCCACCCAAACCACATGGTGTCCTGACTTTATCACATGACTCTGGCTCCTTAGTGTCAGTTTTCCCATCTCTAGAGGGCCCTGCCAGTTCTGGAAAGGAGCAAAGCCCACGCAAACTTCCCAGGATCGGGCCTATGCCCAGCCCTTGTTGGCGCCAGGGACATGGATGAATCAGTCAGACCCCACCTCTGCCTTCTTACTTGGTCAGGATGTAAGCGGGGGAGAGGGTGGCAGGGCAGGGTAGTGGGAAGAGGATGCTCCGGGAGAATGCAGCTGGGAAAGAAAGAGTGAGAGGCACTCAGGCGAGAGGGAACCAGCACTGCTCTGGGGGTCAGCGCTGCTGAAACTCTCAGGATGACCCCAGTAATCATGAAGTTGGCTGACCTTTGCACACCATTCACAGGTCTTATTTCATTTCATCCTTATCAAACAGAGGCAGGCACCTTAACCTTCCCCACTGGAACAATGAGTTAACTGAGACCTACAGGGGTCGAGTGACTTGCCCAAGGCCCCATCCTCAGCTAAAAGGAGCACTGGTCTGTCTGTGTGTCTTTGCCATTTCAACAGAGCCCACCAGCAGCCAAGCACTGTGCTCTTTCCTTCCCTCCTCAAAGCAGGACTGCCTGCAAACCTATCTCTAGATTACTACTCTTTTTAACTGAGGAGGAAACCGAGGCTCAGAGAAAGGCAGAAATGATGTCACACAGGTAGTAAAGCCCAGACTGGATCCCAGAGAGATCCGACTCCGAATCATGCCTTTCTTCTCTGGGCCTCAGTTTCTTTACCTGTGCCAGGAAGAGTAGGGCTAGATGAGACAGTTATCCTTCTTTAAGTAGCAGGAAGCTCACCTGTGCCCATGGGATACCTTCCCACTCGCTTCCCTCACCTTTACTGCAGGAGTTGCCCCTGAGGTCCGTTCCTGCCTCCCGCTTCCCAAGGGCGGGGCGCTCACCTGTACAGGTAGCCCAGCTGCAGGAGATGCAGCAGCACAAGACAGCGGCCTGAAGGCTGCGACGAGTGCAGGTCAGCGGGGTCGGCGCGCAGCCAGACCCAGCTGAAGACTTGCAGTACGACCGAGGCGAGGCCCAGCAGCGCCAACACCAATGCGGCCCACAGGTAGTGACCGCTGAGCACATACTGGCTCACGGCCCACACGTCGGTGCCCAAGTGGATCAGGAAGGCAGAGATGCCCAGTACGCCCAGGATCAGGTCCCGAAAGAGAGTGGCGCGGAGTGAGCAGGGCATGACCCGCCGCCCTCTCCCCCTCCTTCCCTTCTGGGCTCGAACTCGCCCTCCCGGCCGGGGTCCTACGTTAGGAGAGAAGCAATCACAACCCTTTGAGCCGCCCAGGGCCCGCGCCTGCTGGGCGGGACTTCCACGTCCCGCCCCGTCCGGGGAGGGGCGAGGCCTGCGGGCCCCGCCTCCGCCTCCCGGCGCCAGGCAGGACTGCCCCAGCCCTGCCTCCGCAGCCGGCTCTGGGATGCCCCTCCCAACCCCGCTGAGCCTCGAGGACTTCTAGGTCCGAAGGCGTGTCGTCTGAGCTGCACTCCCCTTAGTTTACCGGGCTTCTAATTGCCTTGTTTTGCATTTGAGGCTCCTGGAGGTCCACAACAGCGAAAATGGCCTGGAGGTTAGCGACCAGGCTAGAATTGCGACCTCTCATATTGAATTGTTGCGAAACAAAACAGAAAGGCCTATTCTGATCCCAGATTGCGGGACTTCGCGAACTAAGTGTGCCTCGAGTTCAGATCGTGTGCCAGGGGAGACCAAGGACACAGGATCAACGAGACGCGTCTTCCTGGCAGCTCATTTTACTCCCATTATCCGTGGAGGGACGTTCGATAACTGTGCAAGGGAATTCCCTTAAACATTATTTACATGTTGAAAGGATAATACACAAAATGCATAATGAGCATTTTTTTATATAAAACGTGAAACTTGGAAGAAATGTGCCTGTGGTAGAGTCTTTGGGCTGCATTTCGTGATCTGTGGACGCCGGGAAACGAAAAGCACAGACCTCAGAGAGTGACGCTCAAATTTACCCGGAGGAAGGCGAACCCAGAGATCCGGCAGGGGGCGTCCAAGGTCACCGCGCGAGCCACGCGCGCAGGCAGAGCAGCGCGGCCAACAAGAGCCGGAGCTGAGGCGCCAGAGCAGTCCCGGGGGCGCGCAGACAGGTAGCGTACGCGTCGAAGGCCACCTCGCGCAGCGCGCACACGTGCTCGTCGCGGCAGGCCTCGCTGCAGACTCGCTTGTCGTAGCTGACCGAATTGTACACATAGTAGCGCTGCAGCGTGCCATGGTCTCTGGCGATGCGGCCCAGCGCCGTGTGCATGGAGCTGACGCTTGCGTTGGGCACCCCATAGGCCTCGGTCAGCCGGTACTCGAGCTCCCAGCGCGCCGCCCCCTGCGCGTTAGCCTGGCTCAAGTTCACGAAGTAAGTCACCATATCCTGGAGAAGGGACACGAGGCGGACCAGCCGTGAGCAACTGCCTACGTCCACCCTCAATCCTGCCCCTTGTCTTTGCTCACAGATTCTATATATCTGTAAGAATGACCACAATAGTTAATGAGCATTTAATACTTACAACGTGTGTGTGGGTGTGGCAGACATCTAATTGGATTTGATGAGGTAACTGCGTTTATTACCCCCATTTCACAGATGAGGAAATTGAGTCCTAAAGAAGTTCATTCCTTTGGCCGGGGTCCTACAGGTGTTCAGTGGCCAAAGGGGGAGTGGAACCAGGTGGTTTGTCCCATGGCCTGTGCATTTTCTGTCCCGCAAGCTCCCGGGTACATAAGGTGCTTAGCAAATACTTACAGAATGAACCCTAGCTGGTGTGGCTCAGTGGATTAAACCTTGGCCTGGGAACCAAAGGGCTGCCGGTTTGATTCCCAGGGTAGGGCACATGCCAGGGTTGTGGGCCAGGTCCCCAGTAGGGGGTGCACGAGATGCAACCACACATTGATGTTTCTCCCTCTCTCCCTCCCTTCTCCCCTTTAAAAATAAATAAAATCTTTTTAAAAATATTTACAGAATGAATGGATAAAAAGCAACTTAAAAGAAGTAGAATGGAGTGGAGTGCCTGGCTGAGAGAGGTTATAGAATTGTGGTTGATTGGAGGCTTAGGATACACCCAAGATCCCTAGGACTCAGGTGCATCTTTAGGACTAGAATCCATCTGCAAGGGTTCATTTCTCCAGCGCTTTCCACTTAAATTTGTGGACCTGCTTCAGGTCACTAGATGCCATGCATTGATGGTGATTTCCTGCCTCCCATTTTAAAGATGAAGCAAGGGAGGCCCAAGGCGGTCAAAAAGCTGGCCAGGGTTCAAACCCAGTCCTGTCTGACTCCCTCCCTGAGAAGGGTGTGAGGCATGGTGATGGGGCCAGGTGCAGCAGGGAGAAGGGAGGGAGCCTCTTGCTAAGGCCCTCTGAGTGCCCATGGAGACAAGAGGCCAGACTCTTAAAACTCCTCAGACCTCCTCTCATCTCCATTTACTCCAGAGACCTAAGTTATCTCATCTAGTTTGTGGTTTTGGGCTTTTTTTTTTAAAGATTTTATTTATTTATTTTTAGAGAGAGGGGAAGAGAGAGAGCAAGAAACACATCAATATGTGGTTGCTTCTTGAGTGCCCCCTACTGGGAACCTGGCCCACAACTCAGGCATGTGACCTGACTGGGAATCGAACTGGTGACCCTTTGCTTTGCAGGCCGGCGCTCAATCCATTGAGCCACACCAGCCAGGGCCAGTTTGTGGTTTTTAAATGGCCTTTCTCAGCTCCCAGATTAAATCTCAATACCCACCTCTTCCCGGAGCTCCAACTTAAACACCCAGCTTCCTCCTCCCTTGGCATTTTCACTTGGATGCCATTTAGACATCGCAAAGTTAACAGGTCCAAAACCAGACTTCGGATCTTCCCTGCAAAACCTGCTCCTCCCGAAATGATCCCATTTCTGTCAGTGGCAACTTCATCCTTCCAGGTGTTCAGACCAAGGCCTTGCGGTCCTCCTTGATTTCTCTTTCTCTCACACCACTCATCCAATACACCAGCAAACCCTGTCTGATTTGCCTTCAAAATACTTCCAGGATCTGACACTTCTCACCACCGTAACAACTACTGCCCTGGCCCACATCGCCATCACCTCTCAGTGGTTACCGTAGTCACCTCCTAACTCACCCCCCTGTGTCCGCCCTTGCCCCCTACAGCCTCTTCTCTGCACAGTAGATATGATGATTTGGTAAATTTTATAAGTCAGCATATTTAATTCTTCCACCCCAAACCTCCCAGATCCAGAGTCCTACTCATGGCCCATGTGATCTAACCTCGTCCCTCCCACTCTCTTCTTGTGCCTTCCTCTGTGGCCACACTGGCCTCCTCGCTCTTCTCCTAACACACCAGGCACATTTCCACCCCAGGGATTTGACTGGCTCTTCCTCCACCTTCCCCAGGTGCTCACAGGGCTCCCTCCCTCAATTTACTCAGAATCGAAATGCCATCCTATCAGTGACACTTCCCTGCCACACCTATCTAACAGTGCGCGCGCGCGCATGCACTCTCTATAACCATCACCACCTGCCTCTCCACTGTTCTCTTTTCTCCTTACCTCTTATCTCATGCCATACTTTACTCACTTGTGTATTGGTTGTCTCCTGTGAGACTGGCAGATCCAGGAGATCAGTGACTGTGTTTTTGTTCACTTTTATATCTCCTGAGCTTAGCACAGGGCCTGGCACGTGGCAGCTAGTTAATACATTTTGTTGAATACATTAAGGAATAATGCTTCTTTGTCATTTCAACAATCACAAGCACATCCCAGGAGGTAAGGGAATGCTTGGTGAGTTAGGGACCAGCTTTGGCTGCAGCATAATCAGTGTAGAGAAGACAGACATGGGCCTGAGGGCACGCTTGACTACCAGGCCCAGGAGATCCATTTCATCTCGGGGACACTGGGGAGCCATTGAAGGTTTATGAGCAGGAGAGGGAGAAGTACTTTAGAAAGATTAGTCCCTTCTGTAGTATGTAGCAGAGGAGCTAGAGCAGGGCAGCGCTGGAAGCCGAGAAATCAGAGAGGAAGCTCTGACAGGGCTCCAGGGCAAAGGGAGGTGTAAAGAAGAAGAAATGACCTGATTTGGTGGCAGGATTGGGAGATACCTCCAGGGGTACGATCCTGAGCTCTCTAAGGGTGGAAGTCCAGAGCACACAGTAGCTGGCAAAGAGGCAGGGAATATGGTGACGAGTTCAGTTCCCTCTCCACCTCCTCCTCAAGCCCCAGCAGACCCAGGGCTCCTGACCTGCAGGCTCAGTGTGGCTCGGTCGTATTCGAACACCTGGATGCCTGGATTGTTGGCCCCGTCGACTACTCCAGGTAATGTGGTTTTCCACGGGGTGACCCCAGGTGTCAGGAACATGACACTGATGGGGGCGCCTTTCGGGAGAGAGACAGCAGGACTGAGGCAGGCTAACGAGAAAAGGAGGGAGGCAGGCTGGCATGTGCCCTCCGGGCTGAGTACCTGCATCATCATAGAACATCCGAAAACTGTCGGTGTGGTGGTGCCCGAAGAACTGCCCTGCGATGACTCGATGGTGCTTCTGGATCACCTTCAGGTACTTCTCATTGAAGACCTCCCGGAACCATGCTTTGTTCCGTGTCTTCTCAAAGAACCCTGGGGGCACGTGGCCGATTATGTACACCTGAGAGGAAGGGGTATCAGGAGGGGTCAGAGATGACCTCCCCACCCCTTCATTTCCACCTCTCAAAACCTGCCCATCTCCCCAGAGGCAAGCAGACAGACTAAATGTACCTTCTCCCAAAGTCCTCTGCTTTCATTCCCCCGGGCAGATTCCAGTATTCCCTGTACCCAGCAACGAATATGCGCATGCTCCCCGACCCTCTGCGCTTTTGCCCATACTGTGTCTGCCACCTGGAGTACCCTTCTCATTTTTACTACTGTAAATCCTAGTCGGACTTAAATACCCAGCTCAACGGGCACCTCCCTATGACACCTTGTAATCCTCACAGACTGGCCTATTGGAGAACTCAGGCTCTGTAACTAAGCCTGACTTGAATGACTGTGTAGCACATGCTGTGTGTTAATGTGTGACGTGTCTTACATCCCTTGCGTCACTCAGCTAACAATACCTGGGCCCTTGGCCACCATTGCAAGAGGTAGAGTGAAGGGGAGGGAGAGGGCAGTTGGGAGCATGACCTTTGCAGTCAAACTACAGCTGGGAGAGCAGCGGTGCGTCACCTCCCTGAGCTTCAGATTTTTTCATCAGGAATAGCACCTAACCAGTGGAGCCTCAAGAGTTAAATGAGATAATCCACAGTGAGTGCTCAGACGCACAGGCCCTGAGATCCCGCTGAGATGTGCTGTTGTTTCGTGCAGGGACTCGAGCAAATGAGACACAGGGCCAGTCCTCGGGGAGCTGCCAACCCAGCAGACTAGGTGGGCACACCTCAAGGGCAGGGCACCCGCTTGAGGTCTAGCCCACGGCGAGGGCTGCAGCCGTGGAGCGTGGCAGTAGTGGAAAGAGCACTGGACTTGCAGCCTAGACACTGGGCTCCCGGGCTCGGCTCCTCCACTTGTTGTGTGACCCGGGGTCATCAGCACCCCTCGGGGACCTCATGTCGGCAACGGGCTTTGGGGTCCCAGCCTCACAGGCTGTTCTGAGGATGGAAGAAGCCCTCCCTGATGCCGGGCCGGTGAAGACCCTCTGTGATGTGCGAATCTAGAGAGAGTGGATGAATTTGTGCTGAGGTGGGAGACTTGTTCAGGAAGTGATTCCAGAGTGGGAGGGGGAAGAGGTAGGAGCCCTTACCATTTCCCCAGCTCTGGACGCGTCGCTCAGCACATCTTCCAGCCACTGAAACTGCTGGCCGGGGTCAGCCATGCTGGCTGTCTGCTCATTGTTGCTATAGTACAGATTGGTGTTCAGAACCACAATTCGCCCGGTGCTCCTCGGCCCTGGCAACTTCTCAGTATAGAACGCACCTAGGACATCACAGCCAGTGAAAACATGACAGGGTCCTCTTCCTCTGACACACCTCGGCCCCCTTTACCTCACTCTCCCACCTTATCCCTCCCTTGATCCTCCCTTCCCAGCTTTCCCATAAGAAGAACATCAGGAGTTAAGACCAAAGGCCCCGGAGGAAGGCTGCCTAGGTTCAAGTCCTGGTTCTAGCACTTACTAGCTGTGCCGCTTGGGAAAGTTACTTAACTTCTCTATGTCTCAGTTTCCTCACCTGTATAATGGTGGTAACAGTGAGGTGTGTTTGCCCCTCCAGATACACCATCAGCGCTTCCCCACTCAGCTCTGTGCCCCAGGAGCTGATCTATGTGAACTAAGTCAATGGGTTTCTGTACCACAGGCTTTTGGTTTGGTGTGACCAATGGGGAGCCCCAGCAGCAGGGGACTGAGGAAAGGGAAGAGAGTAGGTCAGGGTTACCTTGGGCTGGCAGTGTCTTTGGATCAGTTGTCCTCAACCAGGTGATTTTATCCCCCAGGGAACATTTGGCAATGTCTAGAGACATTCTTTGGTTATCGCAACTGGGGGTGGTACTGATGTCTCGTGACCTCGTGTCGTGAGGGATACTGCTAAACTCCCTCCAGTGCACAGCACAGCTCCCACAACAAAGACTTAGCCAGCCCAACATGTCAGTAGTGACAAGGTCGAGAAGCCCTGCCTGAACTGAATTGAAAGTCACTGCCCTGTCCTAGGGTTATCTCAAGGAGTCTAGTAACGCGCTGAGGGCAGTGCCTGGAACACAGCAAGTGCTCGGTAAAGATTCGCTTCTGATCCTCACCAGTACTCTGGGGTTAAGAGCATGGGCATGGGTGATGGCCCTGTGTTCTGCCGCCAAGTCTGCCTCTTCTAAGCGGGGTAGCCTCGGCCAAGTGACTTGGTATCTGTAAGCCTCAGCCTCCTTATCTATAACATGGGGATGTTGTGAAGATGAATTAAGTCAGACCTTGGCAGGCAATAAGTGCACCTAGTAGCAAATGGTATTAGTACCTTCTTTGAAGAGAGCGAGGGATTCATTACTGAGCCAGGGTCTCCACAGTTCTGCTACCTGATTGTAGATATTGTTGCTCCCTGCTGGCAACTGGTTTTTGGGGTGAAAATCATGATTTCCCAAAGCAGCATATACTTTAGTATCTGAGAGGGAAAGGAGAAATATAAAAATATATATGTGAAAGCACTTGGTGTTGTTATTAGTCATTTCCAGTTGGCCAATGGTCACCAGAGCTAATGGGGAAGAGCGAAGAGAGGAAAATCCACAGATGAGGAAAATCCAGAGGTAAACCGAAAACCTCATCTGCTACAATCTGGCTGAACCTGGGAAGGAAGAGCAGTGAGTTCTCTGCTCTTGGACCCTCACCCCATTCCCAGGAGAAAGTTTCCTGGGCAGAGAGGAAGCATCAGCTGATGAGAAGGAGAAAGCTAGAAGAGCTAAATAATCTTCAGATCCATTATCAGCCACTTGGTAATTTCATGTTCCTTGTTCTTGTCAATTCCAGAGCCATCTTACTGTTAGGAAAGAGGTCGGGTTCACTCTGGGAGGCCTTAGGAGTTTCACTCATGAATTGAGAGTATTTACTGAGCATCTAGTTTGTACCAACATGTAGACCTGGTACCAGGCACCCAGTCCCAGAGGCCTTGCAGTGCAGCAGGGTTGACAGGTATTGAGTAATGAGAGGTGTGTGGGCTGTCGCAAAAAGAGGAGAGCCACTTCCTGTGCAAGTGTGTAACAGGGAGGGGGCGGAGTCAGGGGAGGTCTCCCTGAGGAAGTGGTCTATGAATTGGTGCAAGAGTGGGAAGGGAGAGGAGCCCATCAGACTCATTTCCTCCCCGTGAGTAGCTTCATTCCCGCTTTTATTTTACCACCGAGTCTGGCAGGTCGTAGTTGCTCAATAAATATTTGACGACAAACGAAAAATTCCCCTGAGCTCATGGTAGGGCCTTGCCCTTATATGAGCTTGGCTCACCCCAGGGAGTGACCTTGAACCAAAGAGGAAGGAAGGCTGAAGCCTCCAATTCCCCCTTGGGAAAATGTCTCCAACAAACCCTGTGTCCTGAGTAGCCTGCAAGGTCTGGAAATGCTGGGAGCTCTGCCAAAGGAACGGGTTGTAGGATTCCCACCAGGAATTGTTCACAAAGCAGGAAGCCATCAGTATAACTGCCTGGAAAAAGCTCACCCCTCTAAAGTAAATGCTAGCAGCCATTAAAGATCCATTTAAGAAAAAAACACAAATTTCTGGAATCTCAAAGGTAGATGAGAAAGGAGAGAATCTCTCCCACGCTTTGCTGCTTCTGTGTGCCAGGCACTGTTAGAAGCTCCTTACGAACTCCATGAGGTCATGACCTGGCATCCTGTTCACCGTCAAGTACTCTACCCCTGGACTTGTGTCTCCCATGGTAGATGCTCAATAAATATTTGCTGATTGACTAAATGAGTGACTAGATTTCCTTATTTAATCCTCACAGCAACCCTCTGGGAAGGTGCCAGTATATTCATGCAAACCCCATTCTCCCTGTCATATCTCATGGGGTTGCTGCCATAATCACTCTTAGTCCCCTTGGGCTCTCCTGAGCTCTGAAGGAAGGCCTGGGAAGCACCAAGAAATAGCACCTTGGCTGGAAATCAGCACCTCCCAGAAGTCCTAGCAGCTGGGATGGTTTGAGGGCCATGGCTGGTGACATCGGGGCCTCAGCAGGACACAGGGCTATGTATGAGCCCACGTGAGACGTACCCGGGGGTGAAGCCTATGTATAACTGTAGATGCCTTGAGAAAGTTCAGCGAGTCTGGCGTTAGACAGGGAGGGCAGAAGACAGTGAAATGCGAGGCATTTCCACAAATAGGTTGTGTGTGTAGCCCATGAGCTCTCAGGTTCCTTGCAGGGTTGTTGGATGGTAAGAAACAATGGCTGTGAAGTGCCTGGCACAGGAACTTTACTACAGCTATCGTTGTCCATGAATGAAGGCCATTCCTCTGCATCTCGCTGCTGTTGTCCCATGGTGCCACCTGGTGTTCAGGAAATGATATGGGGGACCAATGGCAGGTTCTTACCTGGAAAGACCTCTCTGATGAGCTTAGTCAGGCGTTCCACAATGTCCAGCACGGCTGCCTCTCCCAGCCTCTCGTCGGGCACATGAGGCGTGTCATCACTGCAAAATACCACCAGGCCAGTTTGGTGCTGGCAGCTCAGGATGGGAAACAAGAAAAGGAGTTGGGGGGGGGTGGGCACTCTGCTGTGAGAAGAGAAGCTGTGGAACTGGGCCTCAGACGTCCACTGAGAGGTATGGCCAGGTTAAAGTTGGGTGTCACACAGGACAGTTCCAACGTAGGCTGTGCCACTGACCTGCTGTGGGTCCCTGGGCTGTTTGTTTAACCTCTCTGAGCCCTCATTAGCTCATCTGTAAAATAGGGATAATAATAGCACCTAGCTGTGGAGAATGTGTGGCCTTCAATAAAGGGGAAAATTATGTCATATGTGTATACATATGAAATGTAGAATAGTAGCTGCTGGGATGTAACTAATATTATTATTTAGAGGGACGCTCTAGCGTTCCAGTCCCATCTGCAAGCCCCCAGGGCACTCCGGGTAGAAAAGCTCTCTGTGTTCTACTCCTTTCTCCAGGCTTCTAAGAAGTCTGGAGCTGGCTTCAGAGCGTAGAGCTTAGACAACTCTATGGCAGAATCTAGACCTGACTCAGGACCGTTTAATCGTGCCCTCCCTCCATTTGATGGACCTAAATTGCAGTATCCACCTTAGAAATGCACAGTGAAGTGGGAGGGCAGGGGACGAGAATGGGGGAAGGTGAAGTTTGGAGTAGGAGCCCCGATGAGCTAAAACCTTAGGGACTGCTGGACCCGAAGAGTGAGGCAGCTCCGCCCACGTTCTCCCAGGGACGCGAGTTCGCTTGATAGCACTGATGCTGCTTCTAGCAGCTCGCCCTGGCCTACTTTGTGCCAGCTGCTTTCTGTGCACTGTACCCATATCCACTAACTTGTTCTTCATAATATCCCCACAACATAGCTTCTATTGCTGTTCCCATTTGGTAGATAAACCAAGGTACAGAAAGGTGAGGAATTCTGCTTAAGTGTATACCACTAGAAAGTGGCGGAGGCAGGATTTGAACCCAGGCAGCTTCAGAGTCTGAGCTCATTACATCCTACTGTGCCTCTGACACCCTCGCTGGGGCAGCAAGAGGAGCCTCATAGCCCTGTTCTCCCTGGGGACAGGCCAGAAATTCAGACATTGGAAAAAAAAATTCCTTTTTTTTTTTTCTAGTTTGGAGGATCTAATTCTGTCCGATAGAAAAACACATCCAGTTTCTACACGTTATTCCCCCAAAAGGTTGCAACTCTCCCTGGGAAGTCAAGTTCCTTAGATTGAAGAATTATTAAAAGTCCTAGAGGTCATCTCATCAGGTCCCAGAGATTTCCCAGAAAAATCATGCTTCTGTGAAAGGATCGTGAATTTTGCAAAGCAGCCACCTTTCCCAAAGGGATCACATCTTTCAGAATGTCACACCTTTCTCCAAGGGCCCCTCCTTGGAGAATTCAGAGGCTCCCCGGACAAAAGCCCGCTTAGGACCCGGAGTCCAGGGTCACGGCCTAAGTTCATACTCATCTTAGGTTGATGTCTGAGCCCAGAGAAGCCTGAGACGCTATCAAATTTCTTAAGTGTCCAGCCTTGCCCCTCCCCACTGGTCCACCTGAGGTCATTCCTAGTCACTCCCACGTCCCACTGAGGGGGCATCATGGGTTGGATCCTGCCTTGTGCGGTGTCCATTGAGGCTGGAAGAGGGAGTGCGAAGTCAGAGCTCCTGCCAGCCTTCCTCACCAACTCCCTGGATTGCCACTTCTTGCGGGAAATCCTCCCCAGTCCTACCAGATGGAGTCGGGTGCACTCTGAAGCCCCCACATCCTCTCAGTGAGCCCCTCTCTTCTCTGGGATATAGCAGTCAGTGAGCTTGTCTGCGTCACCCAC
The DNA here is from genome assembly GCA_004026545.1 of Mormoops blainvillei. Taxonomy (NCBI): domain Eukaryota; kingdom Metazoa; phylum Chordata; class Mammalia; order Chiroptera; family Mormoopidae; genus Mormoops; species Mormoops blainvillei. Next base: position 81,703 of record PVJD01001792.1, on the reverse strand, counting down.
AAGACCATGAGCTCCTTGAAGGAGATTTAGGATCTACAGCACCTCAGTTACCATTGTCTCCCTCAGGCTGGCCACGGGAAGGAGGGAAGGAGCTGAGTGACAAGGACAGCGAGTGCCAAGCAAAGTCCGAGGACTTACTTCCATGGATGGGAAGAAGAAATGGAGTCTCTATGGCTTGAGGGGCTAAATCACCCCTCAAGCTATCTTCACTCAGAGCAGTGCTCTGACCAGTGAGAACGCCCTAGGGCCAGGACAGCCCAATGTTGGCCAGCAGCTGCCCAGGGCACGTGGCCCCTATGCCAGACCACTTTCAGCCCTCCTACCTTCTCCCGTCCCTACAATGGGATCCCTAGGGCTTGAGGTGCCTAAGCCCCAGTGAGAGTGGCTGCAATATTCACCCCGCAACTTAAAATGTGGGAGTCCTCCACCTGCCCAGTCACGCCGTGACCTTGTCCCCAGCCTCAGTGAGAGTTGAGCTCCGCTGAGGCCAGGAGACAAAGAGGTCGAGGGCACACACTTTGGAATCAGCAACACCCGGGGTCCCTTTGAACTTCAAGTGAGGACTAAGGACAACAGTATAGGAAGGTTCCAGGCGGCAGGTGGCACACAGCAGACACCTGGTGAAGTGTGGCTGTTGTGACGGCTCTCACCCTGTCCAGAGGATGAAGTCTGGCTCCGGCTCGATCTCCTTCATGGCGTAGATGGAGGAGTTGATGAGGACCCAGGGAGAATCACAGAGGTAGTCGCCCCAGGGACCCGAGTTGGGCACCGCCTGGGAGCCGGCAGATGGGCATACCTAGAAGGGGTCTTCAGACACCTTGTAATCAGGGTCGAGGTGCAGGTCAGAGATGTGCCAGAACTTCCCTGCAGAGGAAAGGAGACCCTCCTCAACGCTGGGCCCTCCCTGAGCCTGGATGGGGGAGGCAGTCTGGGGGAGCCCTGGGCTGGAGGAGGGGAGGCTGTGCAGGTGAAAGCGCCCAGAGAAAATGAGCCATGACATTTGCCCATGGAGGCACCGAGTGGGGCAGAGCACAGGCTGAGCTCTCTCTGTCCCTAGCCTGGGGCCTTTAGCAAGGCTCTCTCCACCTCCCCGCCTCAGTGTCCCCAGCAACAGCACGAGGGACTGGACTGAAACATGACTCTCAAGAAGCCTTTGGAAGCTCTAAGAAAAGTGCTTGTCTTAAAGCAAAGGTAGGAGAGGGTCCAGGATAAGCCCTCAGGCTCTAGAGCCACATACAAGCTGTGTGACTTTGGGCAAGTTGCCTTACCTCTCTGAGTCCATAATTAGAGCCATATTTTATCATGCTCAAGGGAAATACATACAAAAATATGCCCTGGGAGAAGGCTTACACACCAAATCTAAGTTCTTGCTAATTAATACCATCGAAAGCCTGGGGAATAGGTGTGGAAATAGTTTTAAAATGCTAGACCAGAGCCCCGGCTGGCCTAGCTCAGTGGATTGAGCACCTGCCTGCGAACAAAAGGGTTGCGGGTTCGATTCCCAGTCAGGGCACATGCCTGGGTTGCAGGCCAGGTCCCCAGTAGGGGGGTACATGAGAGGCAGCCACACATTGATGTTTCTCTCCTTTTCTCTCCCTGCCCCTCTCTCTAAAGATAAATAAATAAAATCTTTAAAAAAAAAAAAAGCTAGACCAGAAAAGATGGAATGTAATTCCAGATTGGGCTGATTCTCTCATGTGGGTGCACTTAGTGATTCCAGATGCAGGGTGGTAGCTCAAGCGGCTGGCAGTGATCCTGTTGGCTGAGGTGGTTAAATGAAACCTGGCCTCAGCTCCAAACCAAATGAGGCTGAAATGCCAAAAACCTCTTGATGTAACAGAGAGAAGGGAATCTAAAGAAACAGGCTACATGGAGAGGGTTCATCGTCTATAGCCTGCACGGAGCCTGGTGTACATAGTTTCACTGATGTTCATTGAAGAAGGTTGAACGGCTCTTGTCCTGAGACAAGGGCGAGACCTGGGATTTCCTCACCCCTCATGTTTGCTTTCACTTTCGCGTCCCTGTGTCACTCGGAGCAACAGTCAACGCCTACCCAGCCTCAGGAAACCAGGCCTGGGCCTGGACTTCTGTTGTTTTCAGGGTTGCATGGCCAGGGCACCGCACAAGCCACAGGACACTGAGTGTGGCTCCAGGACAGGCTGGAAGGTCAGGCCTGGCCCCTGATCCTCACTTCTTGAGTTTTCCTCCCAGATGCTTCTGAGCTTTTGCGCATCTCTCTGGACCTAAACCTGGCCTCAAGAAAGGAGCAGAAACTTGTTCACATCAAGTCGCAAATGACTGACCAAGCAAATCCTTACTCCTCCCAAGGTCATTATATAGTCACCCTCACCACAGCCCTGGAGGTATCGCTGACCATTATCCCCATTTTGCAGATAAGAAAACTAAGGTCAAAGGTCAATGTGCCTGCAGTCACATGGAAAACGGTGGGAGGATTCTACGGCTCCCATCCTCTCCCAGGAAGATGTGATTGCAAAGGGGGGAACACTAGTAACTTTTTATTTTACATATGACTTTTAAAAAACTGCCTTTAGAGAGAGAGAGGGAGACAAGGAGACAGGGGAGGAGGGAGAGAGAGAAAGAGAAAGATCAATTTGTTGTTTCATTTACTTATGCATTCGTTTGTGCCCTGGCCAGGGATTGAACCCACAGCCTTGGCATATTGAGTTGATGCTCTAGCCAACTGAGCTACCTAGACAGGGCGTAGAAAGGTCTTCTTGAAGACAGTCTATGCCTGCATTTCTATTTTTTACCCAAACTGAGAGCCCTTGTTTATAATGGGAAGAATTAAAAATTTTCACACAAATTGTGATCACTAATATATTTATTTTACTCCTATGGGACAAAACCCTAAACCTGAGGAAAGAAGCTAACTGCCCCACTTAGTAAATGAACAGAGTTGGTGGCTTTCCCAAGCCCCTGCACCGAGACTCTGAGTGGGCCACTGCCACTTCCAAACCCGAGAGCAGGTTGGCTGCACTGAGCTCCCTCTGCCCTCCTCTCTGGAGAGTATGGCAGGGACCACTCCCCTGCCTCAAGCAGTCTCTTTGCCAACTAACCACAAACGTTGAGCAGTTCTGCCCTTAGATGTCATCCCTCAAAATATTCAATAAACATTTCTCCACTTCAGAAACTCCTTGTCTGCTGACGGAGGTTCAGGTGTCAACAGTTTTCCTTTTGTGGCAAGCTCCAGTCTAGCCAGTGTGTGAACCTGAAACTCCTTCCAGCTTCCTGTTATGTGTGTGTGTGTGAAGGCCTGACTCCAGGAGAGGCCAGGATAGGGGAAGGAATGGCAGAGAGAGCCAGAGGTCCAGGTAGGGGGCTCCACCTAACCCCTCACCTGGGGATCTCATTAAAATTAAGAGGCTTTATGTATTCATACTGCTGGGATCTTTTAAAGTAAGAAGTATGAATATATTTCTTGAGTTTTAAGAAAAGGTACATTAAGCTGTCATTATTATTCACTAATTGTTGAGAATATGAATAAATTTGGTATCAAGTACAATGAGTAGTTGAGGGCACAGACCTGGGTTGGAATTCCAGCTCCACCACCCACTAGCTATGTGAACATGTGCAACTTTGTGCCTCAGTTTCCCTTGTCTGTATGATGGGGAGAACAGCACCCCCTGCCTCCTCAGGTCATTGAGAGGATTGAAACAGACAATATGAGATCATGTGAAAGCACTCAGCGATGCAAAGCAGCAGCTACTTTGAATTTGGTCCCTGGGAGACCCTGCAAGTCCCCCTTTGACCACAGGAGGGAGATGGGACCTGGGGGGAGTGACCGCATCCTTCCCCTGCTTGTCCCAACGTCCTCTCAGCTGCTCTCCTCTGCAGGTGAGGTGCAGGTCCAGGGACAGGACATTTGAGGCAGAACAATGTGAAGACAGATCCTGTCTCCCCCTAGACGGCTCTCGTCCAGTACAGGGCACGGCGCACCCTCTAGTTTTCATTTCGACAGCTCAGCTCTGCTCCCTGTCCCTGGGCAGGCAAAACAGTCTGCTGGTCTCCCCCCGCTTCATAAAAGGGGTCACAGGGCCTCCTTGTCCACAGGGGATGACAGACACAGGGCCCAGGGCCTAGTAGTTTTGTAAGGCTCATGGAAATGTCTGAGACCTGAAAAAAAAAATGATTTGACTCCAAAGTTTAAGGGGGAAAAAATGCCATCAAAATAAAGAAATCACCTGGCTGGTGTAGCTCAGTGGATTGGGTGTCGGCCTGCGAACCAAAGGGCCACCGGTTCGATTCTCCAGTCAGGGCACATGCCTGGGTTGTGGGCGAGGACCCCAGTAGGGGGCACGTGACAGACAACCACACATTGATTTTTCTCTCCTTCTCTTTCTCCCTCCCTCCCCCACCATCTAAAAATAAAATAAATAAACCCTTAAAAAAGAATCAAGAAATCATTTCAAAAGCAATATTAAATATTAAAAATTTAATTAAAAGTCATATATAATGTGAGATCCTTTTACTATGATTTGTGACAGGGCAGGGGACTCACGAAAGTCATTCCTAGAGCCCAAGAAGGTCTTAAACTGGCCAAAAGGTGAGTTTGCATATGGTCAGGGACAAGAAAAGGAAGGCAAGAAGATACTTTCCATTTATTTAGCACCTACTGAATGCCAGATGCTGTACCAAACACTCTAGCCATGCAGCTTCAGGACACAATTATGAAATACATTCTATTACGGTAACCATTTTATAGATGAGGAAAGTGAGTTAGCAGCAGATGTGCGATTCACATTGAGTCAGAACAGAAATAATCATGGTGCCCTTTGCTCTGCCACTAGTTAGTAGTGTGACCTTGGATATTTTTTAAAATGGTCCCTTCAACTTTTACAGAGCTTTACCATGTATGTGCGTGACTTCACTTAACTATCCCATTTAATCTCTCCGCTGCTATTATCCCTATTTTATAGGTAGTCAAATAGAGACTCAAGGTCATGCAGATAGTAAAAGGTGAGGCCTAGGTTTTCTGGCTTGAGGCACTGGGTTGTTTTTGAAAACACCCGCATGAAATTTGGAATTGGGAAAATCTTGTTTTAAATCCTGGTTCCTCCACACAGGCGGTGGCACCTTGAACAAGAGCTTTCCTCAGTTGAGCCTCAGTTTCCTGAGCTGTAAATGGGGGATAACAATGTCAGTAACAAAGGGGTGAAGCATGGATGAAGGAGGAATCTCATATGGAGCACCGGGCAGCAGACTAGACAAGCCAGTAGGGGTGCTCATTCCCTCGGCCACTCTGTCTCTCAGACCTCAAGTTTTCATCTCTGATGCCTTCACTTCCTCAAGTGTGGTACGAGGGGATAACAAAGGTTATCTGAAGGCCCTGCCAGTTCTAACACTGTGATTCCATGGCTTTGTTATGTGTATAACGCACACCACCTAGTGATCTTGGTCTCTGTTTCAGTCCTTTGTTTTTGACGCTAAGCAATAACCCCAAACACTTCCTTCGTTATTCCTCCTCTGTAAACTAGGGCCCTCCAAAACACAGGGGTCACTGGTAAAATCCAGCATTTACTGACCCCTTGCGTTAACTACATGTATTGCCCTTTCCTCACAACAGCCCTATGAGGTAAGCTTATCATTCTCGAGGGAGTTGTTTTTCTACCATACCGACCCACACTGACAAAACTTGTCTGTTTCTGTGCAATTAGAAGCTGAAGGACAACGCAGTGTTGCATAGGGTGTGTGTGAGAGGAGAGAAAGCGCCAGCAAGTTGGTGCCTACTCAAGCTCTTGGCGGGGTAGGGGGGCGGGGGGGGGGGGGGATGATAGAGCTAATAGAAACCCCACAGTTTTTTGCAAAACAGGGCTGATTGGTATCTGATTGGGTGTCCCAAAGTGCTCTTGCACTTCTAAAAGAGACTCGGATTCCGTAAAAACTTAGAGGTGTTGTGGAATTCTTTTTAAATTTAATTTTGTTTTTAAATTATAGATGTACATATTCCAGAAAGTTTGGAGAAAAAAATATATACTACCTATAAAAACTATCATCCCACCCTGGCTGGTGTGGCTCAGTGGGTTAAGCATAGTCCTGCAAAATGGAAGTTTGCCAGTTCAATTCCCAGTCAGGGGACACGCCTGGGTTGAGGGCCAGGTCCTCTACTGGGAGCGCGCAAGAGGAAACGGATGGATGTTTCTCTCCCCCATCAGTGTTTCTCTCTCTCTCTCTCTTTTTTTTTTACATGATAAGTGTATATTTCACTTTACAAAAAACAACAAACAAACCCACCAATAGTTCCGATGGTGCCATTTACGTTCTCATCAACTACGTATGAGTCGTCTTTGCCAGCACCTGGTATTGTCAATCTTTTTAATTTTAGGCAGAGTGGCTTCCTTTTAATATCTTCGGGAGATTTTCCTCTACCTGACATTCTCCCTTATTCGCTTTTAACTCTTTGCTCTTGAACTGTAGTGCCTGTATTTTTTCTAACACAATGTCACACAGCAGTCAAAAGTGCAGTGGGGCTTGGATCTGGGCAGTCTTCTCTCCCTCTCAGTGGGTCTTCTCTCTGGTGGTCTGCTCGGAGGCGGCAGCGGGCTAAGATCCCCTTCCCCATCCAGCTCTGGGAGGCAGTCGGGGGGCTCCCCGGGGTCGGCCCCACCCAAGCGTCTCTCTTCCTCTCTTTCTCCCTTCCCCTCTCTCTAAAAATAAATACATAAAGTCTTTTAAAAAATCATCCCAAGAGAACACATCAAGGGCATGACGCAAAAGGCAACTGAATGCTCTGAAGATTAGTAAACAGAAACCTCATTTAAACTGGAGTTGGGAGGGCCTGGGCAGGGTGCTCTCACACCCTAACACTCAGAGTCAATTACCTCAAAACAGGAAAAGACTGACTTTCCATCTCCAACAGGAAGATGTTTTTCTACTCCGCTGCTCCAGCCTGAAGAAAGAGGAGCTTTTTTGTTGCCTGGCAACCACTCAGCCAATGAAAAGCCACTACACTTCAACTACCAGTTTCCTCTAATGGGCTCCATGTTTACAGCAGCCCCTCTGAAATCCGCCTTTCTTCTGTAAAAGAACCGTCGCCGCCTTGGTTGTCTGGGCTTGCTGTGCTTCGTCATTAGACCACACGTCCTGAATAAACCTACGCGGCTGGAGAAATATCTGGCTGGCTGTTTGTTTAAGGTCGACAGTACAGACTTGGTCCCGCTAGTTCCTAGCGCTGGAATCTTGGGCAACTGCTGTGTCCCTGAGCCTCGTTTTCCTCATCTGCAAAATGGACATAATGGCAGTTGACACCACTTCACAGGGACTGGAAAATCAAATGAAGTTTTTATTTCATGTTTCAAATAGGCTTGAAAAACAGCATTTATCAAGCACCTAGCTCGAGCGTGGCCCATCATGACCGCTCAATAAACAAATGTTAGCTCTCTGTGGCTATTGTCCTCAGTGTGTGTTTGTTTTTACATAACATTATTTTAAAACAGATTGGAATTGTACAACGCCAGTTCAGACTTAGACATTAACTAGTGGGGTAACCTTGATTAGTTACTTAACTTCTCTAAGGCTCAGTTTCCTTGATAATCCCTACTTCACAAGGCTATTGGGAGGACATTAAATAAAAATTTCCTCAGTGCGAGGCACATAATAAGTGCTTAATAAATGTTACTTATTGTTTTCAATTTCGCTGTATTGTCTTGAATCTTTTCCATCAGGAGATTTTACCATAACCTATTTAGCTAGTCTATTATTGCTGTTAGCATTTTTTTGTTAGTATTATTAAAAATGCTGCAATGACATCTTAGTGTATTTGGAGGGAGGAGAAATTCTTTTTAATCACTAAGGCCCTGGGCTGGGGGGTTTGCCCACTGGCATTTGGATTTCTAAGAAAACATATTTAAAAGTGAGAGAGTGCCCTGACAGGCATGGCTCAGTTGGTTGGGCATCCTCCTGCAAACCCAAAGGTCGCCGGTCAGATTCCTGGTCAGGGCACACGCCTGGGTTGCGGGCCAGGTTCCCGGCTGGGGCATGTGTGAGAGTCAGCTGATCCATGTTTCTCTCACACATTGATGTTTCTCTTCCTCTCTTTCTCCCTGCCTTCCCCTCTCTCTAAAAATAAATAAATAAAATCTTAAAAGTGAAAGAGTGAAGGAGTAGAAGAGCCTTTCAATCATTCCCAAGCCTCTAGTCAGACTAGCAGGGCTCTGAGTCCCCCGGAGGGGAGCTGGGTGTCTGCCTCCCAGTGGAAGGAGGACACATCTTAGTAGGGCTTGTCTCAGAGGTATGTCCTCCTTTAAATCACAGCTTTTGGATCTGAGTCCTTCCCAGGCCTTTCGCTCTGGTCTCCTGCCCCCGCCTCCCGTCTCCTCCTCACTGAGATGCCTGGCCACATTGGCAGAGCTATTTGCCAGGGCTCCCAGCTGCTCCTGGGAAGGGCCTGAGGAAGTGGGTACCCGGAGGACTGACCAGGACTGAGCTCCAAAGGGACAAGCAACAAGCAGAACCCTGAGCCAGCCCTTCCCCTCTCAGCCTCAATTTTTGCAGCTGCAGAAAGAGTGCTGGATCATCTCTAAGATTCCACTCAAAGGACTATAGAGAAGGGCGATCTAGAATCCTAAAGAAAACTACAGGTGCAGCCTTCCCACTGCCTCCCCTCTCCCTGCACGGAAACCTAACCTTCCAACCAGCATGTTGCGCTAGACAGATCTCAAATCAAACTGCTCTTCTCCTCGTGCATCTCAGCAAATGACAGCCCTGTCCTTCCAGTTGCTGAGCCTAAACCTTGGGACCACCCTGGAGTCCTCCTGTCTCACTCCCACCATCTGTCAACAAGTCCTGTTCAGAATTAGACCATCTCCTACCACCTCCGACCCTACCACCCCAGGCCGAGCCACCATCCTCTCTCATCAGATGATGGTAATAGTCTCCCCCCTGGTTTGGCTGCTTCTCCTTTACTAGGATAACCAACTGTCCCAGCTTGCCCAGGACTTCAGGAGCGTCCAAGGCACCAAACTTGATGTGCTAAAATTAGGAAAGTGCCCTGGCTGGTGTGGGTCAGTGGACTGCATGCCAGCCTGTAAACTGACAGGTCACTGGTTCAATTCCCAGTCAGGGCACATGCCTGGGTTGGGGGCTGGGTCTCCAGTCCGGGGTGTGCAAGAGGCAACTAATCGATGTTTCTCTCGCACACCGCTGTTTCTCTACTTTTCTTTCTCTCTCCCTCTCCGCTCTCTAAAAATAAATGAATAAATAAAATCTTAAAATAAAATAGAATAAAATTAGGAAAGTCTCAGGCAAACTGAAAAGAGTTAGTTCCCCTGCCTCTTCTCAGTACAACAGCCCGCGGTTCCTTGTAAATATATGCATGTCAGATCACATCACAGCTCTGCCTAAAACCTTTCAATGATGTTCCATTTCGCTCTGCCTCAAACTGTCTACAAGTTTACACAAGAGCTGGTACTAGCCTCCTACCCCACCCCCGCGGTTCCCTGACCTCTCCCACCCCTCTTGCCCACTCTGCTCCACCCACACTCATCCTCACACACATCGCCTGTGCGTCCAGCTCCTGTGCACTTTCTATCCTTTCTTACTCAAATACTCTTCTCCGGGCATCCACATGGCTCTTTTTCTCCCTGCCTCAGGTCTTTGCTCAAATGTCACTTTATTAGCTCTTCCCTGGCCACCTCTCCCCCCTCCCTTTATTCTACTTTATTATTTTCCATAACGCTTGTTGTCTCCTGGAATACTATGTATTTACCTGTGTCTTTTGGTTTGTTTCTTCCCAGATAAAGGAAGGCCTCAGGAGGCCTGGGGCTTTGTTTGTTTTCTGCTCTCGTTCCTGGACTAGCTCGTGGTACATAGAAGGCCCTCAACCAATGTTCGCTGAATGAATTCAAGAATCTCCCTGCCACCTTCTCCCTCTACCAGCTGGCTGGCTCTTATGTCTCAACACCTCTTAGCAAAGTCATTGTGCCTCCCCTGGCCCGCTGTGGCCTCCACTTACAATCTTCAGGATCAGACAGCGTCCCTGCCGCCCACTAACCCTCTCCTCCGGCCTCCACGCACAGCTCCCCGCCTTGCTATTTTTAGCAGCACCACCAGCTTTCTGTGAGCAGCTTCCAGCAACCTTGACCCCGCGTTCCTAGTACAAAACAAAGACGTCACAGGCATTGCAGCGCCTACCTGGTTCAGCCCTGGCGACTCCCCAGTGGGCCAGGAAAATCAGCAGTTTGAGTAACCTCATCCTAGGGGCTCTCCTCACAGGAGAGGTGAGGTTCTCCAGGAGCTATTATTCACACCACGGGCTTCCTAACTAGGTCTCGGTGGCCAACTGCCCGAGGAGACTTTCCTGTCTAGTTATCTGGTGTCCCAAGGCAGCTGGCTATTCTGGCTTTTCTTCTGGCGCCCAGCAGGGTGTGAGCTAGGCCCTTGGACTCTGAGTTACAAAACAGCACCTGCCCCTGGCTGGTGTGGCTAAGTGGGTTGGGCATCATCCCTGGAAAGCAAAGCGTTTCTGATTTGATTCCCAGTCAGCTCTCTTACCTGGGTTGCGGGCCAGGTCCCTGGTTGGGGGCTTGAGAAAGAGGCAACTGGTGGTGGATGTTTCTCTTACACATTGTGTTTCCCCTTGCTCTAAAAATATATAAATAAAATAAAATATATAAAATATTAAGATATATATAAATAAAATTTTATTTATATAAAATATATAAATAAAATATATAAATATATAAATAAAATAAAAATATATTAAAAATCTTTTAAAAAAAGAAAAAGAAAGTAACACCTTTCCCGCCAGTTCCTCAGACCATACCAGTCCAACCAGCAACTGGGTTCTCCAGTAAACTCACCCAACCCCAGTCACTGAGAGGCAAACGTCATTCACCTTTGGAGTTTTTACGCTGCCTCACCCAGCAGAGCAAAGCCTGGATAATATGGCTGGTCTTTGCCATAACAGGAACTTAACTACTAGTTGGGACCAGAGCTGCTCAATCACAAATGAACCAAGGCTAAGAGTCATTCATTCATTCATGCTGGGAACTATTAGAATGCCCTGGGACACGGAGGACCTAAGCTGCCACCTAGGCTGTAACAAAGAAGGCATGTATGCCTCACCAGCTAAATACCTGACCACGAGATTCCCCATTATCGGAAGCAACTGAGGCATAGCCACCGGCATCCTGCTGGAAATGGGTTGATTCCTCAATGCCCCTCTCCTCTCCTTCGAGCTTTTCCCAGAAACTAGGCCCATAAATCTCCCAGACTTTCTGTGGCAGAATCAGCCATCCCTGATTAGAGAATACTGTCTTGCAAACACCTATACCCAGGACACGGGGTGGAGGGGGGATGGGTGGCTGCTGGAAGGCAGATCAGCAGGAGTCTGCTACACACCCTTCAAAACCCTTCTACCCTTTCCTTTGCTGCTGCAGTCTACTCCAACTCAGCCTGCCTGATCGCAGTGTCTCGCCTCAGATAAAGCCCTGAATTGGAACTTTTTGGCTCCCGGTCCTGTCTTAACCACCTTGGCTACCTAATGGAACCTGACCCAGGGAGATGGAGGTGACCCAGGGCAGCCTCTGCCCTCCAGATGGGGAGATACTAGGTTTATCAAGATGGTCACTTAATGAGTTATATGACGTCTAATCACTGGGATGTACACCTAAAACTACTATAATATTGTATGTGAACTCTAATTAAAAAATAAAAAATGATTTAAGTTAAAAAAGAAAGTGTCAAATATGGGCCCTGGCTAGCGTGGCTTAGTGGATTGAGTCCCGACCTGAAAACTGAAAGGTTGCCAGTTCAATTTCCCGTCGGGGCACATGCCTGGGTTGTGGACCAGGTCCCCAGCTGGGGGCGTGCGAGAGGCAACCAATTGATATTTCTCTTCCTTTTTATCTCCCTCTCTTCCCCTCTCTCTGAGAATGAATAAATAAAATCTTTTTTTAAATGTCAAATATAAATAGAAGTAGGGAATAGTGTAATGAACCCAAGTACCCAGAGGCAGATTAAGGTCGGTTGAGGCCCCGGATGCAGAAGAAAATATTGGACCCCTTAAAAAAAAGAGAGAGACAGGGAAAATAAAAATAAATGTTAACCATATTTTTAAATAAATAAAAAATATTATGTACTATTAATGTTTTATTTCCAATCAATTTGAATATAATATATATATAATAAAATTAATAATAGCTGGGGTTTTGCAGGGCCCTTCAGAAGTCGGGGCCCAGGGCGCGCGCCCATGGTGTGCCCGCCGGTAAATCCGCTTCTGCAAGTGCCCACCCTCCAGCTGCAGCAAGTGTGAATTTACAGCCAGCCTTACTTTACCTCTTCCCCAACCCCACTGAATTATTTTAAAGCAAACTCCAGAGAGCTTATTATTTTGCAAAAAAACACTTTAGTATATATCTTTAAAAGATAAGGACTCTTTTTTCCTAACACAATGGTAACACCCTTATCAGATCTAAAGAAATAATAGTAATTCTTAACTATCATTAGGTAAATATGTGGTCAAGGTTTGCATTTTTCTGATGATCTCATAGTTATTTTTAAAGCTGCTTTATTCAAATCAAGATCCAAACCCTATCCACACATCACATTTGGTTGGTGTGTCTCTTAAGTCTCTCGTAATCTGTAGACCTCTCCATCTCCCCCTTTTTTCTTTGCTATTTGCCAAAGACCAGTCATTTGTCCTGTGAAATTTCCCATAGTCTGGAGGATTTGGCTGATTGCTTCTCGGCGGTGTCATTTAACATGTTCCTCCATCCCCCATATTTCCTATAAATTGGTAGTTAGATCTAAAGGTTTGATGACATCTAGGTTTGATTTTTTTTTTTTGTCAAGAAGACTTCTCAGATGGTCTTGTGTCCTTTCCGTTACTTATATAATTTGTCTTAATGCGCAGTTGGAGTTACCCAGAAGAAGGGGCAAATGGGGAGGCGAGTGTCCTAAGCAGAAGGAGGAACCTTGCTAAGACAGAGATGCGGACATGTCCGAAGCAGCTGTGTTGTGTGGTATCCGGGCATGGGCTTCTGAGCCAGGGTAGCATGCAGAAGCCAGGCCATGCTCAGTTGTTGAGCTAGAGCTGTGGGGAGCCATGGAAGAACCTTAACTAGGGGAGAGACACAAACTGTCCTAGAAAGATTGCACTGACTCTGTGGAAGATGGGTTTGGGGGATACCAGGAAGGAGACTAAGGCAGGGAAGCCCTTGTAAAAAGTGGCGAGGATCTACCCCAGGGAATTAGTAACTGGTAGTGGGGAGGAGTCAAATAGACTGTGACTGGGGAATTGGTTGAAGTGTTAATTTGTGTTCGCTCAGTATTTTTTTTTAAACCCTGCCCTAAGCAGGTAGTGAAGATCTCTTTCCTTGGGGGAAGATATGGCCAGGAGGAAGGCAACAGTTTCTTTTTAAGGTTTTTTATTTTTATTTATTTTTAGAGAAAGGGGAAGGGAGGGAGAAAGAGAAGGAGGGGAACGTGGGTGTGTGAGAGATATGTCAGTTGGTTGCCTCTCACTCTCCCCTAACCGAGGACCTGGTCCGCAACCCAGGCATGTGCCCTGACCAGGAAAGGAACGGGCTACCTTCCTGTTAGGATGGTCAACAATGAGGACTGTGGACGAATTCACAAAGAGAAGAAAATGTGGAGAGGAAAGATTTTATTCACTTTTCCAGAGTGGAAAGGGGCTAGGCATGGAGAAATGCACCAGCAGGGAAAGGTAGGGCTTTGAATTTTTACTGGATTATAATTGGATTATACAAGGGGAGGAGGAAGTTGCTGTTCTGTTGACCCTAGGCTCTTAGGGATGTTACAACACTGGAGATTTCTGTTGATTTTGCATAAGATGCAGTTTGCAATGTTATTTCTGCTTGTGGCTGTAGGGAGCAGTTAGTCACATTCTGTTCTTGCTTTCCAGGAATTTCCAGTGTTAGGGACATAAGCTCAGAAGAATAAAATTGCAGTCATGTTTAATAACGTCATAGGCCTGCTCAGCAAATGGCCAGGATAGCAAACAGTACTGGCTTTATCCTTTCACTTTCAGTTTGCAGGACGAAGCCCAACCCACTAAGCCACACCAGTTAGGATTTTTTTAAAATTTACTTTTATTTTTTATTTGTCCTTGAAGAAGCCACCTCCAGGATTTTGTCCTCTTGTTACTGGACAGGCATCAGCCCCGAGCAGATCTGCCTCAGGCTGGCCTATAGTGTGTGGGTTCTTGACTTCGCGTAGGAAAGATTTCACAGCGAGAGTCCAAGTGATTTTGAGAATACATTTATTAAGGCTGGGGATAGCCCTGGCTGGTGTGGCTCAGTGGATTGAGTGCCAGCCTGCAAACCAAAGGGTCGCTGGTTCAATTCCCAGTCAGGGCACATGCCTGGATTGCAGGCCAGGTCCCCAGTAGGAGGCGCATGAGAGGTAACCACACATTGATGTTTCTCTCCCTGTCTTTCTCCCTCCCTTCCCCTCTGACTAAAAATAAAATAAATAAAACCTTAAAAAAAAAAAAGACTGGAGTCGGTGAAACAAGGGAAAGACTGAGGGTGGAAGAAGTAACAGGAGTGAGACAAGGCATACTGCTGTTAGCTCACTGGGAAGTAGAGGTCACACAGACAGGGTTTAGGGTAGAAGAAGTAACAGTGGGGAGCCTATGTGAGGTGCTTTACCTCTCTAGTAAAGCTATAGGAAAGGAGTGAGCCAAAGTGGGGCTGTTGTCAGCTTTGATACAGAGAGATCTGGTCAGATCACTAGAGACGAGTAGCAGGCAGCCATAGAGAGTGGCAGTAGTGGGGCGGCTGTCGGAGGGCACTCTGCTGGGGAGAGGTTGCCTGAGACCATGGTAAACAGCTTAGGACAGGATTGGCTGAGAAGCTGAATGTCTCCAGAGCCAGTGGAATTATGGACCAGAAGATCTGAAATAAAAGAAGGGCTCTCAGGCTCTCTGTCTTGAGGATGCCTGGATGATCGTGCTGCAGCTGCCTTCGTGCCCCAAAGGATGGTATTTTGGATGGGAAGGAACACTGGGTGCGGCCTAGGATCAGGCTGGCCTGGCAGAGGGTGGCAGGGCTATTCTTCTTGAGTCTGTCTGGCTTTTAATGGGGTTTTTGTTATTTGTTCCCCTTACATTAGCTGTCCTTGGGTTTACCTGGCACAAATGACATTAATTGGGTCTCTATTCTCTATTTCCCAGGCCAGGGAGATTTAAGCTATGTGTTCTTTGGTTAAGGAGAAGGGGTATAAACCGTTCACTCCCAAGCGTCCTTGGTTAGGGGAGATAAGTTCTTATGATTCACTAGCTGTCTGTAAGTTATTCAAGCTGTTTGGCCTTGCCGTACTGTCTTGTGTCAGTTTTCCCACTCCACTTGCCCAGGAATTTTCCTAGCTTCTTACTATCTGCCTCACTCTGACCTCCTAGGGAGGGCAGTGGAGGGGCCGGGGCCCATCCTGTAGGAGAGGGGAGACTGGCCCAGCCGGTACAGCAGACAGAGGCTATAGGGTTCCAGACGTGTCCAGGCTGTCTCCGGGAGGGAGCGTGTCTGCAGTTCAGACAGGTCTTTCAACACATACTTGGGTTCAATAAATATGGAATGTCTGTTAGCTTCTGGGCTCTGAGGACATATGGATGAACAAAAACAACGTTCTGCTCTCACGGAGCTTATATTCAGCAGAAGAGAAGCACACTGCATGGACAAATCAACAAGTCTCCCAGCTCGGCCAAGCCCCCAGGGCCTGAGTGCAGCAGAACCTCCGGGCCCTCAGAACTGGATGCGCTTAGTCGAGGAGTCTGCCAGCAGGGCTCACGAACAACCAAAGACTGAAGCCCTGTCCACGTTCAGGGCTGTGAGTCACCCCAAGGACGAGGAGGGCATCAAAGTCACCACCACAACTGAGTTTTTCTGCCAGTTCAGAGCAGAAGTGCTCAGAGACCAGCTGCTGCTGATTTAACCAAAATAAGGCTGTGTGACTTTTGTTGCACCCAAACGTAAGGCCTAATTCATAACCACTGGAAGGTATTTATGGCACATGGAGGTATGCTCGGAAGGTAACCCAGGAGACTGGTGGGGAAGCAGGACAGGCAAGAAGTCTGGGGCAGATGACTCCCCGGGGGCTGAGCATGGAGTTGGCAACAACTAGGTTAGAAACTGGAACAAGGAGGAGGAGCTTCGAGGGGGCTTAGGTGCTCCTTGTAAACCCACTGAGGGAGTTAGAGCCCCACTCAGATTGCGGCTGAACGCAAAGGCTTCTTTTAAATACCCCAGTCTTTTGGTCAGTGTCCCCAGAAGTCCCTCCCGTCACCATCACTGCTACTAACCCATCAGGTATGTCTGTGCAAGTAGAAAAGGGCACTTCTCCAGGTCTTTGTGTGAATTAGAAAAGATGCCTCCACCCCAGACAGATACAGCCAGGGCTCAGAGTGGAGCTCAGGGGCATCTCAGGCCCTACTCAGGCCTCTGCCAGGGTTTTGCTACCAAAACGACAATGGCTTCTTCCTGGGCCCAGCCTGACCTGCTGAACCCATCTGTGCTGCGTTTACTGGGAGAGGTAAGCTGAGGCAAAGAAATCCGAATTGTTGGGGCTTGCCTCCTTCAGATTGCCTATAGCACTTATTTGACTCTGGGCAGCTGTGATCTCCAGAAAATCCCCATCACTCTCAGAGAAAGGCATGTTGTCTGAAAGCTGTGAGAGGCAAGCACTCTTCATGATTTTGTCGCGGCCCTTCCAGCCCTATCACCTCAGCAGCCATATGAAGCAAACTCACCCACATTCAAAGCTAGGGTGAGTTCAGGGTTAGTGTAGCTCCTAGGAATGAATAGGCACTAAATAGATTTGTTGAATAAACATATGGTAGAGTAAATAAAACTGACTCTAAGTAAAAAATTAGCAAAGACATCTTCTACCTTCCCCTTCCCTGTGACTTCTGCTTCATCTGTCCCTCCCTTTCCCGCTCCCTCTGCCATGGTTCAGGCCCACACCATTGCTCCCTTGACTGTCCCTGCAGCCTCCTAACAGGTCACCTGTCTCCAGTCTTGGGCATACCCCCTCACTCTGCTGGCAAGATCATCTCCGAACTCAGAAGCGACCACGTAACTCCCCTGCTCCCAAACCTTCAGTGGCTGCCCATGGCTATGGGGAAAGGTCCAAAGTTCTTAGCCTGACGTCCAGGTTGGGCACTGTCGCTCCCTGCGGGTACCTCTCTTACCATCTGCCCTCCTGGGCACACTTTCTCTTCTTTCTAGGACACTCTTTAAAATTGCAAATATTGTTTATAAAAGTGAGTATAAGCCCCTCTCACCTCTGTTAGTTTGATGGGACAGCAGCATCAAAGTACTGAGAGTTTGAGGGTGCAGATGTGTTGACAAGGGTTGGGGGTGGGCAAAAAGGAGACACAGTAAAGGACAAGGTATCGTGGTTAAGAGTTGGAAGTTCAGTTTCCTTGTCTGTAAAATGGGGATGACAATAGTGTTTACCTCATTTGGGTGTGAATGAATAAAGTGAAGATTAAGTGAATAAAGCAGGAAGTTTTGATCCTTCCCTCTTGACCCAGAGGCACACCCAGATCCTGTGTCTTTGCCAACCTTATACCCTTTGCTCCTATTTAAAAAACTATCCACAGTATATCTGTCAGTGTAACAAATGTATAGAAACATGCCGTTTTAATTGGGAAAATAAATATAAATTCCTAACCTGAAAAAATAAATGTTTTCTTTGCTGAGTGGCTCCTAAGTGGCCTTCCAGAGCAGCGTCCCCGTTGGCCCATCGACAACTCTCATAAGGTTCATGTGTACCGTTCTCCACGCAAAGGAGGGGCACTGACTTCATGTTTGGGAAAAGGAAGGAACCGCACTGGATGGGAGTAAGAGATCCTCAGGTTGTCAAAGCCAGAAGGCTTTAAAGAACATCAGCAGTATTGACAGGACAAAGGAACCAACCTTTCACTGGGCAAGACGTGACGGCTGCTGATGTTCAAACTAGCATCAAAATGGCATAATAGTTATTTTATTATTGTCATTGTTATAGTGATTGGAACAAGTAGAATCTGTGAAAGGCCATAAAGTCACGATGACAATTCAAATAGAAGAGTTCCAAATAGAAAAGGAGCACAGAAAGGTAGTTGAAACACCCCAAAATAGTGACTGTTATAGGGTATGTTTAACATTTTTTAAAATATTAAAATATTAATATGTACGTAAGTAATATTAATATGTACAGGTACTTTGCATCTTTTTTATTTTCTTTTCAATTAGTATTTACATTCAATATTATTTTATATTAGTTTCAGGTACTTCGCTTCTTTTATTGATTAGATGTCTGTTTACAAAGGGTATATATATTCTCGTTCCCACCGGGCTCAAGAAGCAACTCACAAATCTGTGAGAAGTCAGGGAGTCCCAGCTGATGGAACTGGGGGCAGAACAAGAAGGGCTGATGGGCAGGGCTGCTCGCACACAAAAACCAAGTAGAAGGTGAGGACAACAGTGCACTCCTAGAACTAATTAGCCAAGTATCCTAGAGTCCTGGTAACTCCACAGGCCATTCCTCTTCTGGGAAGTGAAGCCTTCACGTGGCCCTATGAGTATAATAGAATAATGTATTAATAGAAATAAGTGAATTTTCAAACTTGCAAAAGTCCCCATCAACGTAGTGAACAGGACAACAGGTTATGTAATGCTGGAAAGTGAGACTGAAAGCCCATGACTTTGAGGAAAGACATTAGGTTGCAAAAAATTAAAACCTATGAGATAGGTGTGACTTTAAAAGTCTTTTTTTTTTTTAAAGATTATTTATTTATTTATTTATTTATTTTTAGACAGAGGTAAAGGGAGGGAGACAGACAGGCAGAGAAACATCAATGTGTGGTTGCCTCTTTGCACACTCCCTACTGGGGACCTAGCCTGCAACCCAGGCATGTGCCCTGATTGGAAATCGAACCCACAATCTTTGGTTCACAGGCCCGCGCTCAGTCCACTGAGCCACACCAGCCAGGGTAAAAGTCTTATAAACATTACAAAAAGGAAGCTCAGCCTGGTCATATGGGAACTGATGAAAATTTCCTTGGACCATACAAGCAAGTCTTGAGTCCTGACCAAAAATCAATTGAAGACCCAGGTCCAATGTCAAGTGGGCTAATATGACATTCCTTTTTCTTTTCAGTGTGATTGGATTTTTGAAAGCCCAGAAAGTAATGAAAGTAATATCACAGAACCCCAGGAACAATAACGAAATAAATAAAGCAATGATCCAAGGAGGCAGGGGCAGGAGGTTCCAGATTCTGTGGGGCTTGAAGCTTATATAATTTGTGTGGCCCTATTTAAGAAAAAGAATTCAAAGTAAGGTGTAAAAGTAAATATGTATGTAGACTAAAGGAGCCTTGGAAGATGCTGTGCAAGTGAGGTGCTCTGAATCTAAAAAGTCATTAGCTTCACAACAAACTATCTTTTTTTGTGTTTTGTTTGCTCGTTAAGATAGCTGAAATATGCATAAGAATGGGCCATGCTAAAACTTTAGTTTTAGTTTAAAATGTTGATTTTGTAAAGTCCCTGCTTTCATCTTTGGGATATATACGGTTGGATCATATGATGATTTTATTTCTCTTTTTCGAGGAACTGCCATACTGTTTTCCATGGTGGCTGCCCTATTTTATATTCCCCCTAACAGTGGACAAGTGTTCCAATTTCTCCACATCCTCACCAATACTTGGTGTTTTCTATTTTTTTTAAATAGTAGCTCTCCTAATAGGTGTGTCACCAGATTGTTTTTCAAGTGTGATTTCTCCTCTTTTCAGTCTTGCTGCAGGTTTCCTTGACAGTAGCCTACCTAGAGAGGGAAAGGGAAGACTTCTTGGAAGTCACTATGTGACAGGAAAGTTTCAAGTTGACAAAACTAAACCTTGAGAGATAAATTCATTAATACACACATATAGTAAATAACAATTATTTTAACACTGACTGAGAACTGAGTCCTCTGTTCAATTATCAGATCATCAAGCTTTTGGGGTTTTTTAAAAGATTTTACTTATTTACTTTTAGAGAGAGGGTAAAGGAAGGAGAAACAGAGGGAGAGAAACATCAGTGTGTGAGAGATACATTGATTGATTGTCTCTCACATGCCCTGAACTGGAGACCTGGCCTGCAACTCAGGCATGTGCCCTGACTGGGAATCGAACCAGACACCTTTCAGGTCACAGACCGGTGCTCAATCCACTGAGCCATACTAGCCAGGGCAGATCATCAAGTTTTTGAAAAGATGTGCAAAAATCTCATTTTGATGTTTTGCACTGTGTTATATATTAAGACATTTTCATTTCATTTTTAAGTGTATGATATTCACAGCTGAAGCTATAACTGGTTGAACCCCAAATAAGGCCAATTACTGTATTTTGCTGTGTATAATGGGCACCTCTTTGCCCAAATTTTTGAGGGGAAAATAAGGATGTGCATTATACATGGGTATAACACATACATGCCATGGGTATAACCCCGTGTATAACGGGCACAAAATCGTGAGTATGCATTATACATGGCAAAATACGGTAAGTAGTGAAGAAAGGAGTATTTAGGTCTGGGAGAACAATGGGTACAAAAGCCCAGTCGCAAAAAAAGAGCCCTGCATTTTTACGTAGCTGAAAGGTCAGCATGGCTGGAGAATAGGAAGCAAGAAACTATGGTAACCCAAGTGAACTCACATCTTAAATTTCCCAGAATAATCTTAGTTTCAAACATTTTATCCTGTATATCATAAATTTGCTCTTACTTGTCAGACTATATAAGCTTCCATCACCTTGGGCTTAATATAATAATGTTTTCTTGGTACGCCTCAGACTTTTCTCCTTGGCTGTGTCTAGTTTGTTCCTCAGCAATGATTTGGAGGCTTACAGAACTTACAAAGTAACATCTGGCCCACAGACGTCTTTCTTTGGCCTACATAGTATTTTGAAATTGTTTGATTTGTTTCTTATAAAACTTAAAATTCAGCAATTTTTACACAAAAATTTAAATTTCTGACATCTGCTAAAACACATAGGTGATCTGGCAATACTGGGTGCAATTTTTCTCTATGTCAGTTGCTATTCGCTATTATGCTTGTGTGATTGTTTTCCTTACTGTGGAGAAAAAAGTGAAAAAAAAATTTCCTTCTGTTATCCAGCCCACTAACATTTACAGTTTTTCTGCCTAACCCCAGTTGGCATTTGAGTTTGTCTAGGATGATCAGAAAGCGTAGTAACCACACTGGGTGATGAAATCAGACTTTCTGGGCTTGAAAGCAGGCTCCCAAAACTTAGTCTCTCGGTGCCTCAGTTCTCTCATCCGTAAAATAGGGACAATACCAGTACCTTACCAACCTCACAGGATTTAGTTAATAAATGTAAAATGCGTAAGACAGTGCCTGCTGTTTGAATAAAAGAAAATAAAATGACCCAGGAGCCCAGGAAACATGTCTACCTCCTTTACCATTGAATCCCAGGGGCCAACAGAGTTTGGAACAAAAGAGGAATCAGTAAATATTTTTAATAACTAAATGGGGGGGGGGATACCTAATAACCTAGCAGTGTTTAGAGCAAGGAAGTGATAGATGTGTTCCACTCTCTGTAGGAGGAACACACCACGTTATATGAAGAGTAGTTGAAACAACCGAAGATGTTGAGCTGGATCTGACAAGGGTAAGGACAAGTGGGGAGAGCGCAATCCTCAGATTTTAAGGAAGGCCATCCTGGGGAAAAGTGTACATTTCTTACAGCTTCCTGGTGAAAATCAGGAAAATCAGGTGGCAATACCAAAAGAGAACTTGGCTCTTCATGTTTAAGGTTAAGCAATTTCACGGGTGGCTGCGAAACTGGTACTGTAAACCGCCGGAACGCGCATATCCTGGAGCCACTGTGGGACTAGACTCGGAATTCTACAGCGCTTGAGATTAAGGCGTTGTGTGATTGGTGAAAATTTGTTGGGAACAGGAACAAGCCAACAGAAGGAAGTGACGTAAAATGCCGCTCATTGACGGGGTGGGATAATATCGTCCAGAGATGCGGAAGTATTATTGGATTGGTTGTTTTATCGAGACTCAACACACTTGCTTCCGCCTGCGCAGTGTGTTTTGCTCTTACTAAAGATGGCCGCAGAGGATTCCGGCCCTACTGGGAGTAACCTGAGCGTCTTCAGGGGCCTGACCAGCAAGGACCGGAAAAGGCGTAGCGCTGACGAGCATTGATTGGCTGAAGCGCGAAGCGTCCTGGGCACTGATTGGCTCCCCTGTTCGCGGGAAGGAGTTTGTGGCGCCATCGAAAAGTAGATACAGCGGTGCGACCGCAACAAGGTTCTGAGGCGCTCGGCGAGCACAGCGGACTGGAACTTGCAGGGCGTCTTTCCTGAGGGAATCGTGACCAAGATGTGGAATAGTAATGACAAGTGGGGCGGAGGATGAGATTCACTCGAATTTAGCGAAGAAGGCGGGGATCGCAGAGGCGCGCAGCGGCGGGAGCTGAAATGGGGCGTTTGGGGGCCGGGGGCAGGCGGTCGAGGAGATTAGGTAGATCCTGGGAGGGTTTGGGTGGGGACAGTGAAGACGGAGGGGACCTGTGGATTTTTCAGAAGCTTGGAAAGCAACTCAGATACTAATAACAATTGTTATTTAAAACCAGGTGGCTATGAAAGCTACGGCACCTCCACGTTTGGGGGAGCTGGCGGCTACACACAATCTCCTGGGGGCTTTGGATCGCCGACACCTTCTCAGGCTGAAAAGAAATCGGTAGGTGGAAAGAGCATTTCGTTGTATTTTACCTGCCCTGAACCTCGCAACTCATCCACGTGAGAAAATTTACGCGGCGAAGGAAGGGTGTAAAATATGACCTGATTCGGTAAAGATCAGTTATTATCTCACCAAGCCTTGTAATTCAGTGCCGCTAAGTCTGAAAAAAGGAATCTCCCCAAACTTTGCATCCACCGTTCCCTTGACTTTATTTTGAAGTTTACTGATATTGCCACAGTCTTGTGGAAAAATCGAACCTGTATTAATAGCCTGTTTTACGCCCGTCGTGTATTCAGAGGCGTTTTTAGGTTAAACATAGGCGATGTGGTAGGTATCCTGAGGTGGAAAGAACGCGGCCTTGAAGGGCACGCGGGCCTGTGCCCCAGGCACCGCCTGCAGAGTAGAGCGTCGCCGAACGGATTTCCTCGCCCGCCTGGGAGCCCGGTTGGCGCCTGCCGAGTGGGACTGACGGCGCCGGCCTTCCAGGGCGGCTGTGAGGCTTCGCGTTGCAGCTCAGGAGAAGCGCCTGCCCCGGAGTCGCTTTCAGTAAATGGCCCTGGGTGTTACTTACGGGGACCTGAGCCCCGGAGCCGGAATACCTAGTGTCCAGAATGTTCTTTGCCTTTTAACGGGCGGCGTGAGTTGCGTGAAGTGACTTGAACCCGTAGTTTTAGTGGCCCTTGGGGTTCTTCCCGTCTGACAGCGGTGCTAGCACTCCTCAGACCGCGGGGCCTCGGTCAGTGAGCTGATGGGTAAGAACGGGATCTGTAAAAAGCTGTTCCGGGGCCGGGGCTGCGTGTTGACTCTTTTAGAGAAGAGTTTGCATTTAACGACTCCTGTTGATGTCATCCTTTAAACGCGGGGTTAACCTGGCCTCTCTTCAGGTGTCGTTCAGATGGGGGGTCAAGAGTCAGTATTAGCAGGTTCTATATTTTGTGTACAGGTTGGTAGGCTTTTACCTAAACTGTTAATTCAGGGACGGGTGTCGGTGGGAAAGAATTCATTGATAATTCTCCTACGTGTGGACATTGCTTTATATTTTTTGCGCAACATTTCATAAAATCCTATAAGGTATTCATTGCGTTCTACACTGCACAACAGTGGCTCGGAGATTAAGGGACCCCTAAGCTTACACAGTAAGTAACCGGAACCCGGCAGAGCACACATGATGCTCAGCAAATCCAAAATTTGGTAAGCAGTTTTCTCTCCCTGTGGTAGTTTTCTTTTCCCAGGAAGACCAGGGGGACTCCAGTTTTTCTAATTTTGTCTTCTTTGAGGCTGTGAAGGCGAAAACAAGATAGATAATTGGTTCTCATTTTTTCTCCCAAAGCTTTATTATGTTTTTTTCGTTCCAGTTGTTAGAATTTTTATCTCAGGATCCCGAGCTTGGGCCGTGTATTACGGCAGCTTTTCAGGGAATAATGATGGTTATAAGCTGGATGCTCAAACTCAGGTCTTTTTGTATTTAAAAGCTAGTGTCTTTTCCTCAGTAAATTATATCAGTGCCCTATTTAAATGTTTTCTGTTGACTGGAAACTTACATTTGATTAAACCATGGGAAATTTTCAGTGTTTTACCTATGAAAATGGTGTTTTTATACAGTAGTTCAGAGTGGCTGATAGTCAGCTAGAAAATAATTTTTTCAAAATTAAACATACTTATGCTGGCACATACTCTGAATCTCTTTGGAGCAAACCAGGAATGCTTTGCAAGTCGGTTCCTGGCATGTAAGAGGTGCTCGTTAAAAAACAAGCCATAACTGATTTGCAGTGCATTTGAAGGTATTTCTGACATCTCAGTAATTACCCATACATAACTTTTTTTAGCTGAGAAGTAATATTTGTTGAATACCTATGTAAAGATTGGTATTATCACTTCTATATACGTTATATATTTCATTTACAACTTGAAAAGTAAATGTGTTAATTTTATAGAAGAGTTGGTGTGTCCAGGGCCATAAAGCTGGGATTCGAACACAGGTCAATAGCACTGTCTGGCTCCAAAGCCCATGTTCTTACTGCTGTTACCATAATGATTCTTAGTTTTCTTATACTGCAGATAAAATAAAAATAGCAGTTGTGATAGGTGAAAACAAAATACACATTGTGAGAGCTAAGTCTGGGACCTCAGCAAATCTTAAATCTGTATATACTAATATACCATATAACTTCACCTATAAAACACCTTAAAGTAAAATTGAAGTATATAGCTGATTCCTTCACATCCTTATTAATAAAGCTATTGCGAATGTAAAGAGTGAGGAACAATAGCTGACAGAATTGCTGACATTTATGGAGTATGTATGATGGACCAGGAAGTATTCTTAAGTACTTTACCATATATTTCATTTTCATAATGATTTTATCCTGGTTTTATAGATGATGAAACAGGTACAGGTAGTTGAGAAATGTGACCAAAAGCACACGGTTCCTGAGTTTTAGAGCCATAATCTTAACCCTCAAGTGCTGCTTTTTGTGGCACGTGTTCCAGCGGTTAGCTGGGCTTATTTTCTGCCATCCTGCCAATACTCACCATTCAAGATTATGCTTCAGCAAATTAAAACATTGCTGGTATCATGGGCCTTTGGGGCAAGGCTGCACCTGCTTAATCAATGAAAACTGAGTCTGCTATGTTCGGTCTTACATGTACATCAGTTATCATGTTACTTCCTGTTGATTTCTGATAGGGAGAACTCTAATCTTTAATCCACTGTGCTTTTTCTCTATTGTATATTCCCTCTATGAACCTGTTAGAGTGCATATTTGTCCTCAGCCTGTAATGCTTATTCTTTAGCCACTATTTTCTCACTGTCAAATTTTTTGCATTTCAAGGTTCAGCCTAAACTGCTCCCTCTTCTCCAAATGGCCAGTAAATTTTTCTGATATTCCCACATAGCACATCTCTTTATGTAGTGTATCAAAGTCAAGTTTGATACTTATGTTTTTATCTCCGTTAGGCTTGGAGAGTGTTAAGGGCAAAGTATACTCATCTTTATGTCACCCAGACAACTGCTGGCCAGTCATAGGCAAAAAAAGAGTTAACACTATTGTTAGACTGCATCAGGATGGGATTTGAGTGTCCTTACCAGACTCTTTTGCCTGTCACATCCTGTCTCTTCCCTTTAAGATGTCTAATGTGGCCAAGCTTTTATCCCATTTTCCCCCAGGATTTCCATCTGATTGTCAGAATATCTGTCCTAAAGGAAGTCATACCTCTAACTTTGTTATATTAAGAAATTTAGAGCGAGTCCAAAGTTCTGTCTCCACTGGCCCTTTTTCAAACCCTTTCCAAATACCATCTTACCTCATCAGTGATGAATAGCTAGCTCCAACTTGCCTTCAACCTAAAGCCGAGGTTTCCTCTTAATGGTTTATTCAAGACATAGGTCATTCCTTATGCCGTCCCCACTCTGGTCCACTCATTTTGGTGAATCTCTAGTACAAAAACTTAGCCGTTCATAGGAACTTTGGAGTCAAGCCTGGCATTTGTTAGCTGTATGACGGTGGTTTCCATTTCTGTGAAGCAAGGATAGTAAGGTTGGTTTTGAAGATCTGATGTTATAATATATGCAAAGCTCTTGGCACATATAGCAGGTAGTTATAATTTCCATTGAATTTACGCCTACACTTTCTTTCAGAGAGCCCGAGCCCAGCACATTGTGCCTTGTACCATATCTCAGCTGCTTTCTGCCACTCTGGTTGATGAAGTGTTCAGAATTGGGAATGTTGAGATTGCCCAGGTATGAGGAATGAAATAAAAATCACTTCATTTAAAAATGCGTAAATGTTACTTCAGTTTTGAAGAAAATCAGACTTTTTTTCCTTCTGATCTAGGTCATCATTACGGGGATAATCAGACATGCAGAGAAGGCTCCAACCAACATCGTTTACAAAATAGATGACATGACAGCTGCACCCATGGATGTTCGCCAGTGGGTTGACACAGATGTAAGCAGTTTTTGAATCAGGGTGGGACTTTGGAGATGTTGGACTATTTTTAGTCTTACTTTTTAAAGGTTCTTATTATAAAAATAATACATAAGCAAGACATCAAAGACAAGGTTAATATATTTAACTTCATAAAAGTTTAAAATTTCATAAACATTCCAAAATACTATAAATAAAGTTAAAAGGCAAGTGACAGGAGGTACTAGAATGTAAACTCTGAGAACAAGGAGTTTTATGTTGTCACTGTATCCCCAACACCTAGAACAATGCTAGTTACATAATGGACCCTGAATAAATATTTAAATAAATGGGAAAATTTTCTTCTACATATTACAAACATTTAACATTTTTATGTAATAAAAGCTCTTATAAAGCAGAAAAACCAACAGTATTTTAGAGAAATGGGCAAAGAAGATAAACAGATAATTCATTGTAGATGAAATATAAATTGCAACAATGACAAAAGCAGTTTTAATAAACATTAAGCTATCATTTTTAACTTATTAAGTTGGCAAAGAAAAAAATAGGATGGCATTGCCTGCTTCTGATGAGAGCTCTAGCTAGCATAGTGCCTCTAGCACTTAGTAAGTCACTGTTTTTATGGGCAAGTGGATACCATCCTACTCTGATGGTAAGTATAAATTGATAAAACTTTTCTCAAAAGTCAACTGAGATCAAAATCATAAAAATGTTGACCTTGCACTCTACTGCTAGAGATTTATTGTGTTGGCTTAAAAGTCTGTTTAGTTTTTTTCTATAAAATAAAAAGACACATTTTTCATTTTGACCTATAACTTTATTGATTCCGCATGGTATAATGTTGATTGTTCCCAGTGTCTCAGTTTGATTGCTATCAACTTCCAACTGGTCTGCCCGACCTTGGAGCATTGCCCAGCGGGAAGTCTCTAGCATAAAACTTTGCAAACCACTTTGACATGCCAAAAATGTCATGTATTTTCTTCCATCTTCAATATTAAAATGGCTACATAAAAATTCATCAGTTTTGATAAGGTTTTTTAATGTATGCTGATATGACAGCTATCACAATGCAGTCTAACAAAATTGTTTCCTATGAAGTTAAAGACATCTAAGTGCTACCAGAGCCATCTTACAGGAAAAAAACAGACTAACTTTTTGACCAACCCAATATATTAAGGAAATAATTAAATGCACGTGCAATGATTCAGTTATAACAGTGTTGATCATAGCGTTATTTATAATAATGAAAACTTAAAAAGCAATCTCAAAATGCTAGCAATAGAGTGTTATTGATTAAATCATGGTATGTTCGTAAAATATGTAGAACTGTGTATTTTCACAAAGAAATGCTTACCATAAGTTGTTAACAGTAAAAGAGCAAGTTACAAGATAGTATGTCTAGTATGACCTCATTTTTGCAGAGTAACATGCATGGAAAAAATAGACTGAAAGAAGATACATGTTTATCCTTTTAATTTTTTAATTGGGCAGAAGTCCTCTTGGTTTTTTATGTTGTTTTTAAAACACATTACAGAAAATTTGGATAATAAAGACTTTGTATTCTATTTTCACTTCACAATCCACAAGTCATCTATGGAAAGATACATTGGCAGTTATTTATTTTTTTGCTTCTCAGGAAAATACAGGATAATTTATTAACTAGTTATTATTGGAATATAGATTCTAAACCAAACTGCTTGGTTCCAGGTGTACAAAGATTGAAAAAGACAGTCCTTGCCATCAAGTGGGGAGATAGATACTAAAGATGCATAGTACTACAGGCTCATACAAAATGCACCATGCTTATTTATAAAACATTTAAAAATCACCTGAAATCCCACATCCCAGAGATGACTACTGTTACAACATTTTGTTAAATACCTTTCAGACATTTCTCTCTGCATATGTGTACATATATTAGATGTATGCATACAGTTTTATATAAAGGATGATATGCAGCTGCACTGTAATCTGCTCCTTTTATTCAAAACTGGTGTGGAACTGATTTCTTAATGTCAGTAAATTTAGATTTACATCATCATTTTTAGCAACTGCCTATTCCATCTCTTATTTAACAGCAGACCCGATCAGGGAACATTTAGCTTGTTTCCAATCACTTGCTATTATAGAGAGTGCCCCAAAGAATACCTTTGTGTACATCTCTTCGTGATTATGAGGCAGTCTCCTTAACATGAATTCTTAAAACTAGATTTTCTGAAAGAAATAAACATTTTACGTTTTTACTTCAAAAAAATCTTCTATTTTTATTTTAATAGGTTTTTTCCCCCTTCATAAAGGTTCCAGTTTATATATTTCATCAGTGCATGAAAGTACTCGAGTTAGCTCTTCATACCCTTTCTGACAGTGTGTTTTATGAATCTTAAATTTTTGTTGGACAGTTTTTAAAAATAAAATCTTGTCAATGAGAATTTTCTCATTTTTCACTTGTATTTCTTTGGTTTTAGTGAGAATAAAATTTTTTTACTATGTTTAGTATTAATTTGGGTGTTTTATCTGGTATAGATTCAGCTTGGTAAAACAACAGGTAGGTGGAATGAAATGCAAAACATAGTTGATGATCTCCATGTGATGGGAATTGGAGTGTTTTATTTTTAAAGACATTTTATTTTCTCATTTTTATAGTCATGTAGTTTATAATCAGAAAAGTCTTTTAAGACTTGGTTTATATATTTTTCTTGTAAATAATATATACATATTCTAGAAAACCCCAATTATCCCAGTTAACCATTATTAACATTTTGGTGTGTGTTTTCCCCTACATGGGAAACCAGCTTTTTCCTACATGTCACAACTGGTCTTCCTAGACGAGTAATAGAATTCTACATTATTCAGTATTTAAGGTGTTTTAAATTTTTTGTATTGTAATCTATGCTGTGATGCATATTCCTAAAGCTAAATATTAATGCATGTTCTTAATTCCTTTAATTCCTAAAAGTAGAACTGCTATGCCAGTAAGTATGTCCACTGTCCACCAGAAAGTTGTGTGCCTAAGAACGTTGAGTGAGAGTGCAATAATTGTTTGCTTTTTTATGATGTGCATAACATAGCTCTTTCGAACTGGAAATCACATCTGGAGATTTTTATTCTAAGTTCTGATTTTACAAAAAGAATTCTAAAAGGGAAGGCAAAATAGTTAGTGCCATATTAGGATACTGTACCTCTCTCACTTTATAATTTTCTGTTTCTATATGTAATTTAGAGATTTTAAAGAGGCTTTCACCAGTATTACTAAAACTTTAGTGATATGTTTGTATTTTATCTATTAGGATGGCAGTGGTGAAAACACTGTTGTTCCTCCAGAAACATATGTGAAAGTGGCTGGCCATCTGAGATCTTTTCAGGTAAAGTCAAGGGAAAAAATGACAATTAAACAGTATTTGCATAAAATAATTTCTGAATTTATGCCTGTGTTTAGGATACTTAAAATTCAACTAAGGTCCCACCCTAGCTGATGTGGCTCAGTGGATTGAGCACTGGTCTGCAAACCTAAAGGTCGCCTGTTTGATTCCCAGTCAGGGGACATGCCTGGGTTGTAGGCCAGGTCCCCCGTTAGGGGCGTGCAAGAGGCAACCAATTAAAGTATCTCTCACGTATTATACTTCTCTTCCTCTCTTTCTCCCTTCCTTCTCCTCTCTCTAAAAATAAATAAATAAAATCTTAAAAACAGAAAACTAAGGTTCCATGTTTAATGGGAGTTATAATGAAGTTATTTTATTGTTCTCTTCTTCAAAAGGAAGTAATGTGTTTTTACCTTAATATAAAACTAACAGAATGATAGAGAAAGAACAGGATCTCCACCTGCATTTGCCACCTGTGGCCTCCATTAGGTGTAGATGGGCAGACACAGGATTTTAGAGTCAGGATACTAGGCTTTGCTTGGTAGTGTAACCTTGAGCAAGTCATTGGACATCTCCGATCTGGTTTGGGTTTTTTTATTATATTTTATTGACTGTATTTGGATTAACCTTGAGTT
Organism: Mormoops blainvillei; assembly: GCA_004026545.1. Classification (NCBI taxonomy): domain Eukaryota; kingdom Metazoa; phylum Chordata; class Mammalia; order Chiroptera; family Mormoopidae; genus Mormoops; species Mormoops blainvillei. Next base: position 51,079 of record PVJD01001792.1, on the reverse strand, counting down.
AAAATTTTTAAGTAACACATTTTTCCCATATTAGCAAAATATAACCAAGAAAAGAGCCATAATGTTTTGACCTGAAATTGACTTGAATGTGCTTATCCTGTATTCACTTTTCTCTTTAATAGAACAAAAAAAGCCTAGTAGCCTTTAAGATCATGCCCCTGGATGATATGAATGAGTTCACCGCACATATTCTGGAAGTAGTGAATGCACACATGATGCTGACCAGAGCTAACAGCCAGGTGAGCAGCTTTACTCATAGTTTTCTTTTCCCTGTAAAAGCATAGTCAGCTTCTATGCTCTGGCTTTGATTAACTTGACATTTTGAAGGTTGAGCCAGAAGAAAGGGATCACTCAGTCCTTAAAACATTTTCTGTATGAGATTTGCCATGTTATTTTATCCCAGTGAAGCAAGTCATGTTCCTCTGAGAATTAAGAGTTCCTCCAACCCCACTGACATGGATGGCTGGGACCTAAGACAACTTTCAAGTGTAGGCATGTAATTATAGGCTCGGCTCTCAGTACCAGGATTGTCAGTCCATAGTCAAAGAAAAATTTCATCCAGGACAGCACTTTGCTGCTTTCCTTCCCGCCTGTTGGCTACATAGTTAAAATGTATGCACCACTATTTTGTCCCTGAAATTCTATTTCTCGTTTCATATTGAAATTTGTCCACATTTTCTGTTGTATGAAATCAGTTTGACCATCTAGGACCACACAAGGGGTTTGTTGATTCCAGTGTTAGAATCAACATAGAGATCCTTAGATGATTCTTTCTTTTTTTTTTAATTATTGTTCTATTAAACAGTTGTCCCAATCTTCCCCCATTGCTCTCCCCTGCCCTGCCCACTCCCATTCCTACAGTCAGTCCCCACCCTGTTGTCCATGTCTGTGGGTCATTTATACCTGTTGCTTGACTATACCCTTCCTCTTCTTTCCCCCCTTCCCCCTCCCCCCTCCCTTTTGGCCACTGTCTGTTTCTTGTTTCTGTGCCTCTGGTTATGATGGCAATATGGAGGATTGATTACATGGGAGAGACTGGTGAGCCATTAAAGATGCTGTTGCATTCTGTTCTGTGCCAAGCACTTTGCTAAGCACTGGGGATACAGAGCTAATTCGTTCCTTCATTTGAAAAATATTTATTGAGCCTAGTATTTGCCAGTCATTTGTCTAGGCTCTTGGAATATGGCAGTTAACAAGATGGATAAAGTGTCTGCCCTCTAACTTAATTTCTTGAGAGATGGGTAATAAATAAGAAAAATGTATGTAATTTTAGATAGTTATAGGTGTGCTGAAATAAAATTAAGCAGAATAGGAGAAGAGAGTGATGGAGGGAATAAGAATGGCACAACTGAGATGGAGGAAGAACATTCCAAGCAGAGGGAATGGAAAGTCAGAATCCAGGAAGTTGGAATAAGCTTAGCATGTCTGAGACCAGCAAGAAGGCCAGAATGTCTGGAGGGAAGCAAATGAGAGGGAAAACAGTTGGATGTTGGCTAGGAAGCAGGACCCAGATCATGTAGGGCTTTGTAGGTCATAGTAAGGATTACTTTATTCTCATTGATTCCAAAGCTTTAGAAGGCTTTGTCTAGGGAGTGAGGTGGTCTGATTTACCTTTTTAAAATCTTGCTCAGGCTGCTGTATGGAAAATAGATTGAGTCACCAAGAATACCAACAGAATTTAGGAGAATGATAAGAGGCAGCTGGGATTAGTAGTTGGACTCCTATATCATTTGAGGGTAGACATGACAGGACCCATTGGAGGATTGGATATAGGATGTAAATAAAAGGGAGGGTTCAGAAATGACTCCTAGGTTTGGGCCTGAGCAGACAGGTGAAGCTAGCAGGCTTGGAGGATAAAATCCAGAGTTCTGTTTTGGACTTAACCAAGTATGAGATGCCAGTTAAATATCTAAGTGGAGAACAGAATGGATGGTTGAAGGTATTACAAGGTCGGGACTCAAGGAAGAGGTCAGGGATAGAGATAGAACTTTGGGAGTCACTGTGGTATGGGTGATATTTAAAGCCTTAGGTGAAATAACACAATCAGGAAGTTAAGAGGTCAGAGACCTAAGCTCTGGGACATTAATCTTTAAAAGTCTGGAAGCAGAATAGGGATCAGGGAAAATTGAAGAAGTTGCCAGTTTGGCAGGAGGAAAACCAGGAAATGTGATTCTGAAGAATATTCTGAAAAGACTATTTTAAGAAGAAGGGAATAGAGATAATTGCAGAACTCTGGAGTTAACCTTGAGTTAAAATAAGCATGTTTTATAAATAAGCATGGTGCATTTTGTATGAGCCTGTAGTACTATGCATCTTTAGTATCTATCTCCCCACTTGATGGCAAGGACTGTCTTTTTCAATCTTTGTACACCTGGAACCAAGCAGTTTGGTTTAGAATCTATATTCCTAGAAGTCAAATAAGATGAAAGAGGTTTGCTGTGTAATTTGGAAACACGGATCTTTATAAGAGAGGCTTCACTAGAGGAGTTGAGGTAGTAAGTGGGTTTGAGAATGAGATTGGGTAGAAAGTTTCGGGTACCTGTTTTATTCCTATACTTCATAACATACACGGGCAACAGTAGGTTTACAGTTGTGGGTATGCAGAACTCACAGTTTGTGTATTATTAGTTATTGTGTTATGTTCCACATGTACCACTATAAGCCTACTTTTGCCTGTGTATATGTATGTAGCAATTGTTACATGATACAGATGGTTAAAGGAAGAATTGGTGGTTAGGGAATGGAAACTGGGAGCATAGACCATTACATTGAGGAGTGAACTGTCCTTCCCCTCAGAGTCCGCACTGAGCCTCGGGGCTCGGAGTGCTCACGCAGTGGCAAGGGGCAGCGCAGGCTGCCGCAGAACCCGAGAAGGGCCTCCTGCCCTGACTGGGACGTCAAGAAAGACGTTTTGGAGGAGGTTTTGCCTAAACCAAGTCTGAAAAGATGCATGAGGTGGGGCCACTTGAAGCAGGACATGAGGTCATTTCAGCAGAGGTAACCAGGTAGGAAATAGCATTCAGTTCAGTACTGCTGGGTCATAAAATGGATGACTTCTGTCGCACCAGCAGGCAGTGTGAACTTATCTAGCCTGAAAACAAAGGACTGTGACTGATAAGGTGTTTTGTTTTGTTTTCCTCAAAGCATAATGAACATTTGGTGAATGAGGGCTCTCCGGACTAGATGGGATTTCTCCTGATGAGCTTCCACAGTGCTCCCGTATCCTGTTACGAGCACTAAATATTTGATCTGTCATTCTTACTTACTCAGGTCAATAGATTAAACATGGACTGAACACTAGGCACTGTGCAAGCATGAACGGGCTTGTGGGCGAAAGTGTCATGCAAACAGTGTGATGGCTGCTATGAGAAAGAATGGCCAAATGCTGTGAGAGGCAAGGAGGAAGACCATGACTGAACTTGTTTTGGGGAATGTCAAGGAAGTGTTTAGCAGGCATTCAAGGTGAGGAACATTCCAGATAGGAAACAGCATGTTTGTGGATGGCAAGTAGTCCAAGTGCAGCTGGGGAGTAAAGAGTGTTGAAAAGGAGTTATCAAGAATAAAATAGAGATTTTGATATATAGTTGTGGTAGGTCTTGAATGTGTGGGAGCTTTATATATTTTCACAGGCAGGGGGCGCCACCTGGAAATTTTTAGGCAGAGGAGTGACACGACCTGAAGTTACTACTTGGTAACAAGGAGGAGGGTTGATTGGAGTAGGGGAGAATAGCAGCTGATACACCAGTCAGGAGACCGGGAGTGTTGAGGAGTGACTTGAGCGACACTGAAAATGATAAAAGGCTGTGGTGACAGATTGTGGAAGGTGAGCGAATGGATGACTGAGATCGTGATTAGATTTGGGCTTACTAACTGAGATGGCATATAGCAGGGCACACAGTTTTGAGGAGGAAGGTAATGAATTTTATTTGGAGGTATGAGATATCTACGTGGGGATACACAATAGATGGCTGGGAATAAGGATTTGTGGCATAGGAGGAGGTCTGGAATGAAATCCTGGGGGAACTGTCAACCTTTTGGGAGACAGTAGAAGATGAGGCTGATAAAGGGGTATGGAAAAGGTATAGTTGGAGAGGTAAGAGGAAAACGAGAAGAATGTGGTATAAGAAGCCTAGAGAATCCTGACTGGTGTGACCCAGTTGGTTGGGTGTCATCCTGCAAAGCTACATGTCACCAGTTCGATTCCCAGTTAGGGCATGTACCTAGGTTGCAGGTTCAGTCTCCACACGGGGTGGAAACAGGAGGCAGCTGATTGATGTTTCTCTCTCACATCGATGTTTCCCTCTCTTTCTCCCTCCTTTCCCCTCTCTCTAAAAATTAATAAAATCTCCTAGAAGTAGAAACAAAGCCTAGAGAGCGGTACATTACAGGAGGCTTGTGCTCAGCAGTGTCTGTTTCTGAGAGGTCAAGTGTTATGAAAGAGACTACTGGCTATGTTGGTTGAAAAGTCGCTGGTGAGAACAGTTTCAAAGGTCTATTGGGGAGAACTCAAACAGTGACGGGTTGAGCAGTGACTAAGGAGAAGGGAAATGAAAACAGTCATTATAGTCTGTGTTTTTTTTTAATTTGGTTGTTGAAAAAGGAGACTGGAAACTATCTTTTCTTTCCCTGTAACACTTCATGCCTAGTTGCCATTCAATGAATGCTCAAGTGAGTTATCACCAAGAATATCATTAGAGCAAACATAGGTAATTTTCTTCTCAGTGCTAGTTTTCCTCTGGTTCCCTCTCATATCACAGAGAGTAGAAGGAGTCAGGAGGTACTTTTCTCTCGGTTTGATATGATGTGCTTCAAAGGATTATTTTATTTTCCTTTCAAATATCAGGTAGTAACTCTCCCTTCCAATGTAATTACTTGGTGTTGGGAAAACTCTACCTAAACTGTTTTTTGTAAGCTACTTATTAACAACCTCTTTAAAATGGCAAGGTCTCTGGTTAAATTGATGAATTTTCTAATTTTGTGAACTTTTTAATTTAGCCCTCAGCAGGGAGAGCATCCATCAGCAACCCAGGAATGGGTGAAGCGGGGAACTTTGGTGGGAGTAGCTTCATACCAGCAAATGGACTCACTGTGGCCCAAAACCAGGTAAATTACACATACCTGAGTGCTCCAGAAATGCAAAACACAGACAGTCCTAAATTTTATTACTTCCTTAATGGTTCTTAAGCTGTCTAAGTACCCAGCTTGTTTCTTTACTATAAAGATACTTAGGTTTAATAAGAGGGCTGATTCAAAGTAGCTGCTAAAATCTTTCTGATTTGAATGTTCAGGTGCTGAATTTGATTAAGGCTTGCCCAAGACCTGAAGGATTGAATTTTCATGAACTCAAGAACCAGCTTCAGCACATGACTGTAGCCTCAATCAAGTGAGTATTTGGCTTCAATGAGCTAGTACTCCAGAATTATACCCATTTCACCTCATCAGAGTTTCCTGGTAATGAGAAGTGAGTTTAAAGAAAAACTGTGTTGATTGCAACCTATTGACAGAAAGGAAGTTGAAGTTGTTCAGTCATGGAAAAATAGGAAAAAAATCACAGAAATGGTGCTGTCACATCACTTGTTCATTTGTTCACTCAACAAATACTGAATCCCATTATGTGCTGGGATGTAATTTTGAGCAAAAATTGACCTAATACCTTTTGTCGATTTAATCTGGAGAAGCGAGGTCCTTAGCTCCTGGTCCTCAGGCATACAGTCCTATTTGTGTTACCCTCCCCACTGTGGGCCTGAAGCCCTTAGACAATCTTTCCCTGACCTCCTTATCTTGTAACATGTTAGATAAGCAGCTTCCGGATTCCAGTGAACTATAATCAACCAAACCTTTACTGTCCTTGTTATAGTTGTTACCATAAACTGTTTAATATTCTAGGCCTAGATAGAAAAGAAATGCTCAGGTCTAATTCCATTTCCTGTCCTGTTAAATTAGGATAATAGTTTCTATCTCAGTTACTATGATGATGAGGTACAGAATGGCTGTCACATAGTAGGTGTTCTATAAATTGTTACTGTTACTGAATATGTTAACTGACATTGGCCCCGAGAGCCTTGAAGGATTTGAAGGTCCCTTACCATTTTGGGGAAGACCTTTCCTTTCCTTCCTGTAACTTTACTTTCCAGAGCAGGTGTTAGAGTTTCAGTGGGCGGGTGGAGAGGGGCAACTTTAAAAAATAGCTCTTTATACTAGGAGATCTTTATGTGCAAGCTGAACTAAAGGTGCGTAGGCTGGTATTTAAGTGAGGCCCTATTTTCTTGACTTTACACAGTTTGGGTGAGGGATCCAAGGCAGCCCTCTCCCAACAGCCATCGTCTCCATGGATTACTTGTTTTCTGAATTTTTTTTTTCTCCTGCAAGAGCTTCCTGTGAGCAAATGGCTGTGAATTCTTAGCTAAGATAGAAAGTGGGGGTGGGGGCATGGTTGAATTTTACATTTTTGGCAATATTAGAAAGGCAATTGCCTTTCTTCTGTATGGTTTGAAAATGAGCCTTTGCCATTTCCTATGGCATTTTAAGGTCAACGCAGTGTCTTAAGAGGCTAACACAGAAGGGGAAAGTCAGTCTCCATAAAACCCAGAGAAGAGATGGTAAAACAACTCTTTGGAGCCTGTGTGGTGTCACAGCTGAAAAAAATTTTTTTTAATATAAGAATATTTTTTAAAAAGAAAATGAGCCTTTTTTCACCCTTTCTTTCTAGGCAAGCTGTGGATTTTCTAAGCAACGAGGGACACATCTATTCTACTGTGGACGATGATCATTTTAAATCCACAGATGCAGAGTAACTGGATCTAATTGAGTCCCCAACATATTTTCGAGCTGGACCTATTTTCACAATCTGTTTTCTCCACCTGTGCATACATTTGACCAGTTGACTTCTAGAAAGTAGGTTTCATCTATAAAAGGTCTCAAATTGACCTCCTTTTGAAACTTACTGCCCTTCTGTTTTTCTCAATCTCAGAGGGAGATGGCCAACTAACAGGGCTATGAACCAGAATGAATTTCTTTAAGAAGTTACAAATTAGCTAGTTATGTTAATGTCAGGATAGATGGAAGTGGAAGAAGGATGCTACCAAGAGAGTTGGACAGTATTACTTACATAATACTCGGGAGTTCCTAAAATATGTTCTGTTGGGAGAAGGATGCGTGTGACCAGGGGCTGTCGGCAAAGAGCTACCCAGGAAGTCTGCTGACCTCTGCCAGGTTTTGTTCTCCATTTTGGTTTTGTGGTGTTACTTTCAGAATTGCACTTTCCTTCAACTTGTGGCTGATGCCAAACACATTTTTGTAAACATGAGGTTCCAGAGTGGTGGCCTTGTGTGTCAGAGGAGAGGAAGAAATGTTACCATGTTTTGTACAAAATAAGTACATCCATGTGGTTAATAAAGTAGTTAATAATATTATTGTAGTAACTTGTGAAAACGTTGTTTCTTTTTAAGGTAATATAATTACTACCTTATCTGAGATGGTATAATTACTACCTTATCTGAGATGGCTTGACTTAGGTTGGACATCTTGGCTCTCCTGCGTTTTAGTTAGCATCTTGAGCAGGGTATATCAGCACTGAGAACGTCCATATCTGAAGACAGTGATGGTGCCTGGGCCAGGTAGCTCAGTTGGTTAGAGCATTGTCCCAATGAGCCAAGGTTGTGGTTCAGTCCCCAGTCAAGTCGATGTTTCTCTCTCTCTCAAAATTAATTTTTTAAAGAAAGAGAGAGAGAAAGAAAAGAAAAGGAAGAGAAAGAGAGAGAGAGAGAGAGAAAGAGAAAGAAAGAAAGAAAGAAAGAAAGAAAGAAAGAAAGAAAGAAAGAAAGAAAGAAAGAAAAGAAAGAAAGAGAAAAGAAGGAAAAAGGAACGGGAAGGGAAGGGAAGACAGCAATGTCATTTCCTTATAGGGTTGTTAGGAAAGTTGAATGAAATAAAGTTTGTAAGGCATCTAGTGTTACCATTAATGAGGGTTATAAAGTGAATCTTAATCTTGACCCTAGCAGTATATCATGTGAGTGAATCAAATACCTGCCATGTCACCTCAAGATGAAACTGTGAAAGCCTGGGCTATTTTTTGGCCAACTTAATCTGCTCCTTTTCTTGTGGGAGAAAAAACTAGTTCAAAGATGTTTTTGACAACTCCCCAAAGTAAGCTACTTGAATGAAAGAACTGATTCTGAGGTAAGTTAATGAGCTGTAATATGCAAATAAAAATTCTATAATTGTTTTAACTGTATTTCTCAATGAGATCTTAGCAGCTGTATGGAGAAAACTCCACTGCCCTGGTTTCTAACCATGAACAGCAAGCTAGTTACTTTCTATACATGCGGAGTAGTTGCCATCTTGGGAGGAGTGCAGGTGTTCTAGTTACCAGGCTGGTGCCCTCAGATGGGCAGGGCAATAGCAGTGGTTCTGGGTGGAAGCCTTGATTCCTTTGATTTTTGAATTCGAGTAACTAAAAACTACTTACCTGCTAATTCAGGTGTTTATTGAATACCTACTGTGTCAGCCCATTGGTCAGGCATGAGGAATTTAAAGCAAAATGAGAGATCGGCGTCACAGACAGAACTTGCTGGTTCAGTGCTCCCAGGGGCACAGAGTAGCTGCCAAGTGGCACTGAAATCCCCACCATCTTGGCATTTACACCATCTGACAGAAGTTGTGTGGTTTCTGAGCACTATGGATGCCTGTGAGACAGCCCATTCTTCAGCAGACTGAAACTCCAGCCTTCATAAAGCTGCTTCGCCCGCTTGAGCAGGAGGCGAGGCGCCTGCACTTCGGGCGTTTGTGGTCACCTGGGGTATATATAGTGTTCTGCTAGCATGTTGTTGAAACAGCATGAACCAAGTTCCTGGAGGTCATAGCTTCAAGTAATAGTACTTTATTGGGTGGGTTTAACGAAAGAAAGGCCAATTGAGGAAGTGTCTGATGTCAGTCAACGGATTTGTTTTTTAAAATGCAGGTGAGAGAAATTCAAGACTCAGATATTTTTGAGCATCTGTCTCCAACTTACATTCATTTACTCTATTAGCATGTTATATATTATAAAACATTCAAAAATATAAGCAAAAGGGGATATTAAAAACGTGAAGGGATGTACTAATAAGATGTGTATGCCAGTAGACCATCTCGTGTACTCCCAGGCATGTGTGCTCTCTTCGGAGACCACTGCTCAGAGGGACTCGATACCTATCAGAACATCTCCCCGCTCTGCGCCTCCCAGTGGCTTATTCCAGCGGTAAAGACGACAGAAGCGCCCCGAGGGCAGCATGTGCCCTTAGTCCATTCTCTGCCAACCCTCATTGCTCTGAGCAGACTTGCACAGTTGTGATTTTCAAACCTCCTTCTCTTTGTCAAAGTTCTTTTTCATTTGGCCACCCGGAAGTCCCCTTTTGTAGGAACCAGCTGCTCTCTACTTTGGCGATCTTCCTCAATTTGATGCCAAAATTAAATGTGAAGTCAAAACTATTGACATTTTGCATGCGGGCTTGGCCCCTAGGGGTTCTGTGTCAGGAAAGTACTTTCTCTGTTGCTTACTGGTTGCCTCTTCCTCAGGATCTTCCTGTACAGTTTCGCTTGCCTTCCTAGAGGAGAGCATGAGAGCTGCGGGGAAGGTGAGGATGGGCTGCTAAATATTTCACCTGGGAAACTCCATATAGGAATGTGGAGACCAGGAGGCCTGGGAAGTACAGTGGCTCCAGACAGCCCAGAGGGATGATAGGCAAGAAGATGACAGACTGGCGTAGTGCCTAGAATCCAGGAGTTGGAAATTAGACCCTCTTTTGGCTCCCGCCTCAGCTGGAGACTCAGATCAACTTTTTGTCTACCTCCTGTCCTCTGCTGACCATGGGGGTCAGTTCCAAGAAACTAGTCCCACCACTTCAGGAAATGAGTCCTGAGGCCTCACCGCACTGACTGAATAGGCCTAAAATAGCGCTGGGAGCTGAGTTAAACAGAGTACCATGACTGGGAGCCATTGAGGGCGTTTGGGAGGGATATAGGTTTGGTCTTGGTCAGTAATGATACATGTTTATTATGTACCAGGCATTGTGTTAAATGCTTTACAGAGGTTATCTGCTTTGATTTTTAAAACAGTCTTGCGAAGCAGTTAACTTAGTTTCATTTTACATGTGAAGAAACTAAATCCTTGGTTAAAATAACTTGCTCATAGTCACAGCTGACAGGTGGTGGGTTGGGACCCTAACCCAGGTTCATGACCAGTCTGCCTCCTGAAACTCGATCACTCAAGCTTGCTTCCTGATTTTTAAAGTCAGGCTATTGTCTGCCTCAGAAAGTTGAGGCTATAAATAGGTTTGTAAAGGGTCTGGCACGCAGAATAAATGACTTTTCATTTTTCTAGAAGCTCGGGTATCGTTTTTATTTCACAGTTTTTGAGTGAAATACTCTTGGGTAGTCACCTGCAGCTGCCATGCCAGGAGCTGCAGAGATGAGGAAGACAGTCCTGCACTCTCAGGAGCTTAAAGCCGTGGCACGGGGGCAGGGGGTGTAGCAGGAAGGGGGACAAGAGGGTGGCAAGCAAAAAAAGTTCCGAGTGATCAGGATCGAGTCCCCCTTTACCAAGAGGCAGGAGTCACTGTACTGCCATCACCAGGCTGGTGATTTTGATTCCTTTCTTACCAATCAGTGGGAGAACGAGTTAGGGATGCAGGACTGAGCAGAAACAAGTTGGCTCTTCTGGATACCAAAGCTCGGAGTCCGAGAACATCAAGTGCAGGGGCTCAGCCCAAGCAAGCCTGGGTAGTGTCCATCCCATTTCAGATAGTCCCACAAAGCCATTCCCTGTCTGCAATCTGATTTCTGTGAGACTGTCCCGGGCCTTTTAAAGGCTGGCCACAGTTGACTGGTCCTGGACTCACAGAGAAGCAGTTAGAATGCATTGTTCCTCCAGCGTCTAGAGGGTTTTCTGAAAGCGCTCAACTATTTCTTCGTAGTCATGTCCGTCACCATCTGCAAAGGAGTCCAAGTCAGTGAGGATCTTTGGCTTTAACCAGGTTCTTCCCCCACATTCACACTCGGCACACTTATGTTTCTGGACAGGGAAGGGGTTGGTCTGGGTGTTCTAAGGTCCTTGCCAGCTGGGAAACTATAATTTGTCCTGACCAGACAGTTTGCAAACATTTCCCCCATATGCCTTGGGGTAAGAAGGGAGTGTTTAGAGAGGAGCTCATTTTCCTTGCCTGGGCTCTGGAGTTCCTGGGAAAGGGACAGTAGGGACGCTCCAGCCTAAGCCCATCTCGTATAGGCCTGACCATCCAGCTGGGACCACAGAAGGGTCTGCCCAGAGGCAGGGCCCTGCTGAATGTTTGGCCAGCAGCCTCATAGGAGTGGAGAGGGAAGGGCAGAAGCAAGGACAAGGGTGAACGGGCTGTTGGCAGTCACCTGAATCCAGCGTTTTGCATTTAGTGGGCCTGAGGCCTTTATGGGCAGGAATCTTGCTGTAGGTATTGGATGTATCACCTGCGACCTTTGACAGGGTCTTTGTGTTGAGTTTGGGCAACAGGGGGCGTTGCTGCAGTTCTGAGACTTCAGAAGACTGAGGGGGGAAAAAAACAAGTCAGTACGGTCCCAAGAAACAGCAGAACTCATGAAATGTAACTTCTTTCAAATGTCACTTCCTCCACTCCTTTCTCTACTTACTTTCAAGGTAGGGCTTCTCAGGATCCCAGGGGGTTTTGCTACAAGAACATGATATGTTCTTTGGCAGGGGAGAAAAGGGTCAGGGGGGGCAGAGAATGTGGTTGGGGGCTCGAGACAGTGTCCCCAAGTTTCTCCACATAGGTGTTTGGTCAACATCCTTCGCAACTGTTGCTGAAGGGGGAAAAAGCAGTCATGACACCTCAGAGCAGAGTGTGAGGGCCGAGAGGAGCACCGGAAGAGGTGCCAGATGCTCTATGTGTGTCTGCTCATTTAATACTTGGGTGATCCTGAGTCACTGGTTCAGTGCCAAATTTACACAGGAGGAAATGGGCTCAGAGAGAGTATGCCATGTCAAACCCTACAGTGGGACTCTGGCTGGGCCAGGGCTCGGGCCCAGACCACGCCTGTCACCTGTAAAGCCAGTGCTCTTTGCCCTGGCCGGGTAGTTCAGTTGGTTAGAGTGTCATCTCAAAGTGCCAAGGTTGCAGGTTGATCCCCAGTCAGGACACATACAAGAATCAACCAATGAATGCATAAATGAGTAGAACAACAAATCAATGTTTCCCTCTCCTCCTCTCTCCATTTCATTTCCAAAAATAAAAACATAATTAAAAGGAAGAAAGTGGAGCCAGCGCTCCTTCCCCCACACCATGCTTGGGAGAGCAAACAGTACAGCTCTGTGGTCAGCAGCAAATACTGATACCCAGAGAGGACCAGCTGCTGGGTCAAGGACAACAGGCAGGAACTGAACCCAAAGTCACTTCCATCAGGAACCAAGGCCAGGTTGGAGGTCTCTGAATTTGTACCGTATTCTTTACAGCACTGACATGTCTCAGTGTAATCCTTGTCCTCCCAGAAAATGACTGCCCTTCCTCTGCAGATATGACCCCCTTCTGGGCCTCAGATGCAGAATTCATCTTTTGAACTTCCGCTGTTGTCCCGCTAGCCATCTTCACAGTACCAGCTACGAGCAGGGCATGGCAGTCAGCTGCTCAAGCCATGTGGCCGCACCTGGTTTCAAACCCCAGCTCACAGCCTGCTAGCCGGTGACCTCGGGTAAACTGCTTTACCTGCCTGCGCTCCTTTCCGCCACAGCACAGAGAGATGATATCAGCGCCCGCCTCGGGCAGCGCGGGAGCTAGGCGGGGCAATGCCTGCAAGGTGCCTGCCACAGCGCGCGCAACAGTTAGCAGCTAATGAAACGGCACTGTGTGCTGTTATCGCAGGTTCGCTAGTGAGAAAATGGATGCTCAGAGTCCAGGCCACAAAGTGAATAAACTGCGACTCCGATTGAGTCTTTATGTCTCGGTGACTGGTTCTTTGCCCCTTGCGATTCAGTTTGGTTCAGTTCAGCGCCCACTGGCACTGCCTCTGCCCACTTTGGAGTGGGTGAGGTCCCTGCCCCCACAAAACCCTCACTCTAGCCAGAGATACTTGGATAAATCTTCACTGAAAACTGTGTGCCCCCCAACCCACCCCCCAGCTATGTCCAACATGCAGTGTGACTGTGCGAGAGCGGGGCTCTGCCTAGGAGGAGAGCTAAGCTGAGCCTTGACCATGAGCCTGAAAGACAGGACCTGCCCGACAAAAGGGCTGATGTGTGTGCCGTTCTGAGGCAGGCGTCCTGGCACAGTGAGGGGCTTCAGGAGCTCTTCTGAGGCTGGAGTGTGAACTTCAGAGTTGGTGGGGGAAGATGGGCCTGGGAAGGTGAGGCCGAAGTCAGCTGATAAACCCTGGAGGCTGTGTTAAGGGGTCTGCACTACCCCCGGCAATGGGAAGCCACTGAAGGTTTCACAAAAGAGAACCAAACCCATTGGTGACCAGGGAAGGATTCGGAAGGCCATTCTGATAGCTGTGGGGAGGGGTTGAAGAGGCTGCAAGATAGTTTAGGTAAAAAAATAATGAGTTTTGAACTAGGGCATGACCTCAAGGGTAACAAAAGAGGCAAAGCACACTGAACTTGGAGTCAGAATGCTCCTGCTCCAGTTCAGGCTTCCTGTTTATGGACTGTGACGTTGGGCGAATCTCAAGGTCTCTGAGTCCTCGTTTTTCTCAGCTGTAAAATATGGATACTCACACCAGTGTCGTGACTGTCAGGTTGAAATAAGAATAACAGGTGCAAAGTGGGCGAGTTTATAAACTGCAAGTTCTATACAATTGTAAGAGAAACTGTTTTGCCAGAAAAGGAGAATGGCCGGACTTGCAGGGACCCTAACAGGTGAGCCCATCCCTGCCAACTTTGGCTATATCGGTACCTTGACGATTCCCTGCTGGCTGCTCTGTTTCTTCTGCTCACTGAGGTCCTGACGCTTCGGGGGCCTGGGTGGGGGTCCTTGGCTCTCGAAGGCTGGTAACTTCCGAAGGCGATAATAGAAAGCATCTGTCAGCTCCTCCACTGTAGCTATGGGGAGAGACCCAGCTGGCTGGCCCAACTGCCCCTCGGCCTCCACAACAGTCAGGTCCAGCCACTGGGGAGGGATCTGGAAGTACATCCCAGGGTTGGAGTCCAGGCTGACCACCAAGAAGGTTTCCATGATCATCTCCTCCAGCCTCAGGCCCGGGAAGAAGGACAGAGGATCAACAGGCTGGCTGGTGTCCTTGGCCACCACCTTGACCTCACAGGGCAGTGAGAACTGGGCAGTCAGATCTGCCAGGCTATATCGCCGGCCGTCACTCATCTCCTCCACAAAGCTGCCAGAGAAGTAGAGAGGCAGCACAATCTGTTCTTGGTCCTCTGCCTCCTCACATTTTTTCTCCTCCTCCGCCGCCGCCTCCTCCTCCTCAGCCTGGTCACTGAGCCGATGACACATCAAGATGTCTATGTCCCTGCCATGAGACCCATGGACCTGACCAGACCCCAACACCTCCAGCCTCTCTCCCATAGCCAGGGACGTGAACCCAGGGATCTCCTCATCACCCTCACAGTCCTTCATGGCCACCACCCGAAGTGGCCGGCCTGGCTGCAGAGCACACAGGAGGTCATAGGCTGTGGAGAACTCTCTCGGCCGTCGCCGCAGTTTCCCCTGGTAGGCTCCAGAGACCATGAAGTATCTGGGTACCTTCCGGCCCTTGGTTGAAGCCAGGACACACCAGGGTGGAAAAGCCGGGCCATGGATGCAGAGCCCCTGGCCCTTCTGCAAGGAGGCCACCCACGGGCTGAGGAAGATGGGAGGCCCCTCCGGGACTTCCAGGATCTGTGCAGTAAAGGGGAAGGGGCCTCCCCGCGCCAGAACCTCACTCAGCAGCAGTGGTTGGATGAAGTGGATGTGTTCAGAGGCGGCGGTGACATCCTCCACGTCGATCTCCAGGGTAGAAGGGATGTTGACGATGGTCCTGCGCACTGTGGAGGGCGGGGGTCAGCTTGGCGGCACTGCCACACCCCCCTCAGCAGTGCACTCTCCAGCCCCAGCAAAGAGAACTGACCTCTTTCCTGTTCCCTTTCCTGCCGCCATTGTCCTACGGTACCAGATTCCTTGGCCACCCTTGCCTTCGACCTCTTTCTTTTCAAAGTTATTTTAGAAAGTTTTAAATGTTTATAAAAGTAGAGAGAGTATAGTGACCCCCACGTACCCAGCTTCAACACGGAACTCCAGGCTCATCTTTAATCTACTTCCATCTATCTATTTCCCCTCCCTGGAGTTATTTTGAATCAGAACAATCAACACACCATCCGTGACTGTTTCAATGTGTACCTCTCAAACAAAGGATGATTAAAATTTAAAAACAACCACAATGTCTTTACCACATTGAAATAATAGTGATTATCTGGTAATTCCTTAATATAGAATATCCAATCCGATCAACCGCTTTTTTAAATTTTCATTGGATTTTGAATGTAATTTTATACGCTGCCTTGCTAAGTCCTTGCTGGATTTAAATAAAGAGATAAAACCAAATCAAGAGAAACAATGACTAAATGACCTTGGGCAACTTGTTTCCTCTCTGGATTAGCACCTGCTGCATAAACTCAAAGGGTGATTGTGAGTATGAAGGAAACTGGCCCATCCGCTGTGTTGTCTGATCCATGCCACACGGAAAATGGAGCAGGTCGTATCGTCCCCATTTTGCAGATGAGAGCACTGAGGCTCGGGGGTGGTGATGACTTCCCTCAGGTCACACTGTTGGGACTTTTGCCTTGTGCCAGATGAACTGATAAGTGTTTGAAGCTGGGAGATGCGGGGGTTCATTGTACTGTTTGGGTTTTCAAAATGCTTCATGGATTACCCGAGCTGCCTCCTCCTCCAGCACAGCCTGCCAAGCATCACCCCCCATTAAAACCCCTGGCTCCCCCTGGACTGTGGTCTCTCACTGCCCAGGGGTCCCTGGCAAAGAGCTAACTTCAGTTCCTGGGAGGAAATGTTCAAGATGAGCCTAGAACATGCTTTACCAGAAAGCGAGAAAATCCATTCAAAGACCACGAAGGTATATCAAAAGCATTTAGAAGCCAATTTGAAAAGTCTCCCATTGGCCAAAGCTGAGATTTGTTTCAATAACAATTTCAGTGGATGGGAACATTAAAAACATTTCTTTGTGAGTTCATAATGATTTTTTTAAAAACCCTAAATAATCACCCATTGAAGGATGCTAAGGAACTCATTATTTTAAAAACAAATTTAAAAAAAAAAGTTATTTCTTAGTCCTCAGTGCAGGCTGGTGGCAGGGTTGGTGACCCAGAGGTAGCACCTGGCCAGGTCTGGCCAGTTGGAGGCCAAGCCTGAACAGAGACAAAGAATGGTGCCAAGGGACTTCTGTGTGTACAAACACAACGTCCTGTATGTCCTGTACAAACTGTAACCAAAGAATAGATGAGGAGAGTTTTCTCTTTATGCAGTTTCCCATGAAGAAGGAATGATAGGCTTAAAATATCACCATTGCGATTTCTAATAAAATCATGGATCTAGGGAGTGGTCATCAGCAGCCACTCACAACACACCGGCCTACCAGTTGTGTTATTTGTTCTACACCATATGGCAGGGCTGATGCTCCAGTTAGTCAGGTAGGTGGCAGGCACAGACTGGAGTGGAGATGCCTTGTCCCACACCTCACACAATGATGAAAAACTGTGCCTCTTCCATCTGTTCTAGAGCTAAGTGCCTGTTTACAGGTGTCTACAGATCTAGAGCTAACTGAGTATGCCTTAGACTGCTCTCCCTAGAAAGACCTGCCTACAGTGTTGATCCTTGGCTGGCATGCAGGGATGTGGATTTGGGGAGGGTCCCCACCATTCCCTGTTAACAGTGGATGACTGTGCCCTGGCCGGGTAGCCCAGCTGGTTAGAGCATCATCCTAATATACCAAGGTTGAAGGTTCAGTCCCTGGTCAGGGCACATACAAGAATCAACCAATGAATGCGTAAATAAGTGCAACAACAAATTGATGTTTCTTTCTTTCCCTCTCCCTCTCTCCAAAATCAATCAATGATTTTTTTTTTTAAACAGTGGGCCCTAGCCCGGTGGCTCAGTTGGTTGGAGCATCACCTGGTGCACGAAAAGGTTGCAGGTTCAATTCCCGGTCAGGGTGTATGGGAGCAACAAATTGATGTCTGTCTGTCTGTCTCTCTCTCCCTCCCTTCCTTTCTCCCTAAAATTAATAAAATTATCCTTGGGTGAGGATTAAAAAAAAAAAAAGAGTGGGTCACTGCCTAAACTATACAAACAATGTGATTTAAGCTGAACACCTGCTTTCCTTCCTTCTGGGAGTCTGGAATCTTGGTATGGGCCAGGCAGCAGGTGCCTGCATGACCAGCCCCCAGTAAAAGCTGTGGACATTGAATCTCTAATGAGGTTCCCTGGTAGACAATTGTGACAATCACATGTGTTGTCACAACTCAGTGATGGAGGAATAAACGGTCCTGTGTGAGTCCCCGGTTCCCTCTGGGCTTCTCCACATGTACTTTTCCCTTTGCTGACTGTGCTTTGTCTCCTTTCACCGTGATCCATCACAGCCGTGAGTATGGCTGTGGGCCGAGTCCTATGAGCCCTCCCATTGAGTCAACGAGCCTGGACGAGTTCTCAGGGCCCACCCAACGGGAAAGTCAGGAAACAGAGGAGCAGGTTAATGCTCCACAAAGGATGCTGGTAACAGAATCCTAAAGGTGAAGAAGCCTACAGGACAAAAAGCCTACTCCCTTCAACAGAGAAATTACAAGGAAAATTTTAAAAAGAGGCAGGTGGAGGAAACCTATAGATTAAAAGGGACTTAAGAGACGTAACAACCAATGGCGATGTTGCGGAACTTATGTGAGTCTTGAGGTGAATAAAATTAAAAAATTTATGAGACAGTGGAAGAAATTCAAACACCGAGTGGGTATTGCCAGCATGTGCTGGTAATAGGACTTATTGTTCATTAATTTGGCGTGATGATGATATTGTGTCTGTTTAAAAAAAGAGCCAATGAACTTCTGGTCAAGATGGTGGGGTAGGTTAAAGCGGTACTCAGATCCTCCCACAACTACATCAAAATTATAACTAAACTACAGAACAACCATCATTTGGAACCACCTAAAAGTAGCTGAGCAGAAGTTCTGCAACTAAGGATACAAAGAAGAAGCCACATGGAGATTGTGCCCTTGTGCCTGAAAGGCTGGAAAGGGGGCAGAAAAATGGAGCGCTATTATTATTTGGAACTGAGCGAGAATGAAGAAGAAGGCCTCCTTCCTGAGACAGCTGTCGTGGACCATGTCAGGTTCAGTGAAAACAGCATTATTATTGAAGAGGATGACTACAAAGATGGAAAAAGGTATGAGACCAAACTCAGGTGTTTTACCAAAATTTTAAAAAGTAAAAGACTTTTCCACAAGCACTATAATTTAAAAAAATAGCAAGACCAGTGAACCAGTCTCCATTCTAAAGCATGGGTCCAATCAGAAAACAGGAGTCATTGTCCAACGGAAGTACAAAGACGTGAGCGTCTGTGTAAACCCCGTAAGAGCTAATGGTCCCCAAAGCCAAAGAGCAGCTCAACCTTCTGGAAGAGCTGGTTGGGAATCATCCATCAGACCAAGTGGAGCTGGAGAAAAACGCAAAACGGGCCCGTGGAGAGAGGCTCATGGTCCGCGGCCAGGAGGACCTGCCGTGAGGAGTGTTCCGATGTTAACTGATGAAGGCTGCTGCTGAACGCAGGTCCTTGTGTGCTGAGACACGTGATCAGTGATGCCCGTGAGGAAAGTGATCAGAACAGAATGACAGCCAGGTTCTCAACAGATGAAGGGCTGCTTGACAGTACCTGGGGCAGCAGTGGAATTGTTAAGGGTGGTGCCCCGCCAGGCACAGTGTTCTTAAACACTTTAGTGTCTTAGAGAAAGAGAGAGTCCCATTTTAAAATAGAGACAGCTTAAAAAAAAGAAAGACACATATTGGAGTATTTACAGAGAAATGCTAATACCGGGGGTTTGCTTTGACACAATCAGGTGGGGTGTGTGGGGAGAGTGGAGTTGAGGAGAGATGAAACGGGATAGTCAGTTGACAGTTATGATGTTGGCTAATGGAGCCATGGGGGTTTGTTATACTCCTCCTTGCTTTCATATAGGTTTGAATTTTTGTATAATAAAGTAATTAAAATTAAAAAATAAACAACAGGGCAAAGAATCCCCACTTGGCTCTGCTGTCTGTCAGCCATCCTGACCACCTGGTCTCTCAGTAACTGCCAGGGGCCGAACCTCAAACTCTGGCCTCCGGGGAACAGGTCCCAGGTGCCATGCCCTCTGCTCAGGCTCGGCCTCCGACTGGACAGGTCCTCTGGCTCCGTGTCACCAATGCTGCTCTGCGTGCTGCCTCCGGCCGGGCCTGAGAAATAGCCTGTGAAACAGCTGGGCACTCACTCTGTGCCCTCTGTCACTCCGGCAGAGAGACCTTCAGGGACAATCCTGCTCTCCCCAGAGGCAGGAAAAGGGGCTGTTCCTCCTGAGTAAATGGTCAAGGTTTCTTTCACTTTCCCCAGTTCTATAAAATACCTGGGACCTCACTCTAGAGTTCCGCTATTTTCCTATCTCCGTTGACATCTAATTTCCCTCTCTTTAAGAATCTTTATTCTGTTACTCTATATATACCATGTAAGCCACCTGCAATCCCTAGGCTGTGGCAGGAGGGTCTTCCATCTGAGCAGCTCCCCAGGTCCCCTCTTTCCCTTCCCCATCAACCCCCACCCACCCGTCCCGACAACTCACTGTGCATGATGGCTCGGATCTCATAGTGAGGCCTCAGGATCAAGGAGCGCCAGGGGAGGGTGGGGCAGGTGAGGAGGAGGCCCTTCAGGGCTGGGTCCTGCAGGGCCTGCAACAGGGTCCGAGGGGTACCAGTCTCCAGTTCCCAGAAGGGCCCCTTCGTGGACAGGGGCAGGTGCAGGGCCACCACCTGGGTCCCCATGCTCAGCACACAGCGGGCAGAGCAGGTCCCGAGGTGCATTTCCACAGCCTCAAGCATGAGGGGCTGCTCCTCAGGCACCACCCTGGTCTTTGTGTCAATTCTGTAGGTGGACATGAACCAGATGGGCAGCTGCTTGGAGCTCTTGACTATGGTGGAGACCAGTTCCTCCAGGGTTCCATAGCTGTGGGGGCCGGTGAGGGGACTGAAGTGGCCTGTGAGGCACAGCAGAGGGGATCAGGGCAGGGTAGGCCTTGGTTGGGGCCAAGGCCAAATGTACCAGGCCCCAGGCTGGCCGACAAGAACCCAGCCAGATTCCCCCGAGGACAGGCACCAAGGACAGGTCAGTATCTGGACTCCTGGGCCCCAGGGCTGAGAGATGGGAGGCAGTAAGTGACCATGTGTGAATGGACAGTGAGGACCAGAGGTGGACACACAGGCACAGACACAGAGGGGCTATGGCCAGAGACGGAGAACAGAACAGGAACTTGCTCCCCGACAGATACACTGACCACTGCTGTGTTCTCCTACCTCCTGACTCCACCTGCCTCTAACTTTGCCAACTTTGCCTCCAGATACCTCACCACTGCTCCAATGCCACACATCCGAAACCTGTCATCCCATCCAGGGGCAGCACCTTTGCCCCTCTCTCCCGAATTAGAAACCCAGAAGCCACTGGCCGAATGAGCTCTGGCCACCCCTCACCCCTAAGTGCCTGCCGATTCTGGCTGCTCTCCTCCTGTCCCTCCCCCACCCTACCCATTCTTCTCTTGTCTAAACTAACCTCACACCTGGATGTAACTTCACTTTGGAGATTTTCCTGCCCAAAACATTCATCACACATCCAATCCAGGAAATACCACACAAAACCGGACTAAGGGACACTCTGTGAAAGCATTGGTCTGGACGCTTCAAAAACGTGGATGTGACCCTGGCTGGTGTGGCTCAGTGGATTGGGTGCCACCCTGCGAACCAAAGGGTCGCTGGTTCAATTCCCAGTCAGGGCACATGCTTGGGTTGCAAGCCAGGTCACCAGTAGGGGGCGGATGCGAGGCAACCACACATTGATGTTTCTCTCCCTCTCTTTCCCCCTCCCTTTCCCTCTGTCTAAAAATAAATAAATAAAATATTAAAAACAAAAACAAAACATGAATGTAAGGACAAAGAAAGACTGAGGATCTCTTCCAGTTTGAGGAAGACTAAAGAAGTAAGACAGCTGCCTGTGATGTGTGATCTGGGACTGGATTCTGGATCAAGGGACAAAAACTGCTACACAAGACATTAGCAGCCCTGGCCAGGTAGCTCAGTAGGTTGGAGCATCATTGCCATGCGCCAAGGTTGCGGTTCAATCTTTGGGAGGGCACATACAAGAAGCAACCCAGGAATGCAGAAATAAGTGGAACAACAAATTGATGTTTCTCTCTCTCTTCCTCTCTCTCTAAAATCAATAAACAATTTTTTAAAACTATACCAAAAAAAAAAAGACATTATTAGGGCACCTGATGAAGTTTGAATACTGATTTTGGTTAGATGCTAGTATTAAATCAATATTAAATTTCCTACATTTGATCATTAAACTATATTTTGTGGGTAAATGTCCTTATTTTTAGGAGACACACTAAATATTAGGAATAATATTTAGATGTAAAGGGCATTACATCTGCAATTTACTCTCAAATGGTTCAGGAGAAATATATACATACACACATCCATATATAGTAACATACGTTCATATGCATGTATATGTACGTGTGAACAGAGAGAGGAAGAGAAAGAGAGAAAGCAAATGTAACAAAATGTTTAACAACTGGTGAATCTGGGTAAGGGTGTACAGTAGTTCCAGCAAGTCTTCTGTAAATTAGAAATTATTTCAAAATAAAAGCAAAATGCTCCAAATATGAAAAAACACACATCACTTTCATATTTAAAACCCTCATTGGCTCCTCAATGCCTTCAAAATAAAGACCGAAATGCATCTGTGCCCCACACAAGGCCCTTTCAGTCTGACTCTGCCCCCTGCCACCTCACCCGGGGCCCACAGTTGCACCCATGCTGTCTGCGCACCCATGCTGTCTGCGTGATCACAGTGGCTCGCGCTAAGAACCAGCACTTAGAGGGCACCTGCTCTGTGCCAGGCCTTCCTGCTTCTCGTATGGCAACCCACTTTAACCTCACATCAAGCCTGGGGAGTTCCATCACAGAGGAGGAAGCTGAGGCCCAGAGATGTCACAGGAAGTGGCCGAAGCCACAGCTAATAATGGCAGAATTCCCACCTAGGTTGTTGGTTTCAGCATCAGGTCCACAGTCCACCACACTACACACCTCCTGCAATAACTGAGTGACTTGGGGTGTCTGGAGCCCCACATGTGCACATGCTATTCCCTCGAGTTACTCCTACTAGGGACCCTTCCTCCAGCTCAGACACCACCTCCTCCAGAAAGCCTGCACTGACCCCTGAGGCAGACCACTCCCGCCAGAGCCCCCGCCTAACTTGTGCCTACTTCTACTGTCGCCCTCCTCTCATCAGCCACCAGGGAGGGTTGTCCCGATTCACCCTGAACCCCACATCCCCGGCCCCCAGCACAGGGCCTGCCATACAGAGGCTGTCAGTAGATGTTTAGTACGTGAAGGTATGAGTGAACACAGAGACAGGCGCGTGGACAAAGACCTGGAACGAAGAAAATCCCAGCCAAATGTGATCATAGAGACAGACAGGGAGAGGGGGCAGCCATGCCAGGCTCAGGGCATCATCAGGCCTCCCTGAGGACATCCTGAGCCTTGAGGCTAAGTGGATGTGAGAGGCGCATGTGCCAACCCAGAGGGGTGGGAGTGCGTGCAGGGGTTGGCAAGCCCGTGAGTATGTCTGCAGGTGTGCCTGGAGGGTGCCGGGGCATTGGGGGAGACAGAGGTGTCAACCTTACCTGTGAAGTTGGGGTCCAGCTCTAAGGTCTGACCTGTCCCAGGGTTCTCACAGACAACCTTCTGGAGGCAAACCTGGGTGACCTTCATCAGGTCCCCTGTAGAGAGGCAGCACTCATTCCCAGAGATCTCGTAGATGGAGCCTGTGGAGACACAGACTCAGTTTCCCCATTCAGCAAGGGCTAGGCACTGGGTGGCCTGTGCCTGTTCTCCCACAAGCCCTGCTCCGCCACACCTGTGTGCACTTGCTGCCTGGAATGCCTTTCCCTACCTAGTGGCCACTGGCTCAGCTGTCCTCGGTCAGCATAAATGCCACCTTCGCCTCCTTCTAGTGCTGGATGCACCCTTCTGTGGTACACTCTCCGGCCTTCTTCACATGCCTGTGCCTCCTAAACTCAGCTCACAGCAGAGCTGATCCATCTCAGCCTCACTGCAGCCAGCACAGGTCTGGCCTTGCAATATGCGTTCCAGTCCCAAGTGAGTCAATAGCCCAGTGACTCCCATTTCCTTCTTGAGGTTGTTTAATCAGGCCCAGAGAGGATCAGTGTCTACCCAAGGTCACACAAAGCCTGACACCCACGCTGGTGCTTTCTTCTTCAGATGAATTGTTTTTAAAGGAAGCACAGGGGAGAATGGAGGGCCACTGACAGAGTGGGCCCTGTAGGCAGGGTTCGGGGCCCTTAAAGCTGTGTCCGAAACTCAGAAGTGCTCGGTAGAGATCTCTCTCACACATGAGTGCACGGGCTCAGTGTCCTGCTGACGACCGACGGGAAAAGTACAGGTGGGCAAGCCTTGAAGCCACCTGACACCCCCACCCTAACACGACCCAGGGCATTCCCAGCAGGACCCTGTGGAGAGGAGGACTGAACTAAGACAGCGTCAGTCCCGTCAAGTAAGATGGCATGGAGGGAAGCTATGTTTAGGGTTCGTGGAGTTAGCTATGGTTAGAGTACGTGCAGGGAAGCTATGTTTAGAGTACATGCAGTGAAACAATGATGCAGGGATGCTGCAATCCCTTGAGCACGTGCAATACAATGTGGTCAATGACATGTGCTTATCTGAAGGGTAACACCACCCTCTCAGAGCATGCACAGTGGAGTGATATAATCAACACGTGCGTATAGAGGTGGCAGAAAACAACATCTGTTCATAAGAGGCTGATGCAACATTGCATTATACAGGAGTGTGAAAGCAAATGCCTTCGAACAAACAGCTGTGACCACTGAGAGGAGCTGAGATGGCTGAGAGACGCTCCATTGCTCCAATCGACCTTGCTCTAGCTGACTGTGAGGCCACCGTAGACTCTGCCCTGCAAGACACTGACTGGCCTCCTGGACCAGCCCTGATATGGACTCTTGGGACTCAGATTCATTATCCCCCATTTCTCTTGTGTGATGTTATTGCCGGCTGTTTCTGAGTGATTATTATTGTTATTAGGTCAGTATGCCTTTGGATTGAATCTGCATTAATAAAACCTGAGTGAATAGCATAGTCACCTGTGTTGACTCACTGCTATTCCAGTTTCCCAGTGTTGCCTGTAGAGCTGGTGGCAGTATAGGTGGCCCCGCACCTCCAGTCCATGACAAACACTGGAGGCTGGTTTATAGGAAAGACTGTAGCATGCGTGGATACTCATAAGGTTAGAGTATCTCTAGCAACAACCCTTCACAATAGGCCTGAGAAAGTGGTGAAAACCCCTCTTCTTAACCCCAGGAAAACATACACAGGCTCATAAATCAGTCTCTACAGTTTCGGGGGTGGGGCTTGGGGCTACTGAGAGCAGCTGAGGTGCTGTGATCAGCACTTCATATGTGTCATTGCATATAAGACCCATGACTGCCCTCAAAAGGACAGACATTTCCCTTTCCTAAATGAGGAAACTGAGCCTCAGGGAGGCTGTGTGGGTGGTCCAAGATTATAAGTAATAAGAGACCTAACTGAGACTTGACTCCAAGGTGTTTGCCTCCAAAGCTGCAACTCCTAACCCCTTCCAAGTGTCCAGGCGAGCCACCTGTGCCACCAGTATCGCGGTCCATCCTCCTCTGCACTCACCTCCACCTGCATACTTGCATCCATCTAGTTCTTCTCTTATCCTAACTTCCATCACTTCCCACCACCCCACTCAGGAAGAATGATGAAACTTAGTTATTATGACACACAGTGAGCTGGGGATGTCGGGAAGAGAGCAACAAAGCGCAGCTGCCTACAGGAAGCCCCCAGAGGTAGAGTCAGGATTTGAAACCCAGATCCATCAGATTCCCAATGGACCTGGTCAGACCCACTGTGTGATGGCTCGTCCTGTCCCTTGTGTGGCCCTGCATGTGTCTCACCATCAGTTTAGGACCCACTTGGGAACTCAAAATACTTTTCTGGAGGCTGGTGTGGCAGAGTAAGGGAAGAGAGAGGGGAGATAGGGTAGCCTGGGCACTCGTGCATTAAATTGCTGTTTCAGGAAGGAGCTTCCCCAGCCCCACCCAGTGTCTTCTTTCCCTCTGTCCTCCTCCTCCTGCTTCCCCATTCTGTCTCCCACAGCTCTTCCCTCCCCATTAGCAGCCTGGATTTCCCATCTGCTGAGCAGCTGTCCTGTCCCCTCCCATCCACTGCCTGTCAGTCCCTGGCCTCTTGCTCTTTCAGGTAATAAGTAGTGACTGAGCCCCTGCTGTGTACTAACTGCCTGTGAACAAGGCAGGCTGTGGCCAGGTGAGCAGATGTGCGGGCATGCAAGGAGCAGAGAGAGCCGGGAAGGCTTCCAGGGTGAGGATCCATTAAGCTGAGAGCTGAAGAGCTGATCAGATCAAGTACTGTCTATTGCCAAGCAGAGCTCAAAGACGGGATGGAGGGACCGAACGCAGATGGTGTAGATGGGTGGCAAGGGGAAGTAGGCGGCTACACGGAGCAGAGGGTTGACCTGGCACTTAAGAATCAAGCAACAGCTACAAGCCATGAGCGCCCTAATGCTGTAGCCCCCCCGCCCAGGCGTGGCTCGGTTCCACCGACCTGGGTGTCCGAGCTCGTTACTGCCCAGGTTGAGCGTAGCGCCCAATCACACAGCAGTGGCAGCGTCGGCATTCGAAACTGGGGCGCAGTTTCCTGGGTGTCTAACGCGCTGGCAGCGCCTCTGCCCACACACCCAGGGAGACCCGCGCCGCGGCGGCGCTGCGCGTCTGGTGATCTCGGCCCCTCACTCACCCTGGAAGTAGACGCCCGAGCAGACCCGCAACACTCGCGGGAGAGAGTCGGGGTCCAGCGCGCAAACAAAGTCCTGCAGCGGCATGGGTTCCATGGTCCGCGAGGCTCACTGGGCGTGGGCTGAGTGGCCCGGCACCCTTGCGGCCGCCGGAGCGCGCGGCCACAGCCGCGCCGCGCCCCGCCCCACCCCGCGGGGTGGAGCCACTCGGCAGCGGGACCCCCACGCCGAGCTCCTGGGCAAGCCGTTTCCCTCCCCCATCCCCAGTTCCCGCATCTCTAGAATGGGGTGGCAATACCTACCTGGCACGTGGGTGGCACGATCTGGGTCTAGATCAGGAATGCTCGGAGTAAGAGCGGGTCCCCACGTCTGCAGTCGTCCGCGAAGGACCCTGTGGCGGAGCGGGAAGATGAAGCCCCGGAGCCCCCCCAACACCCGCTCCCTATCCCTACACCCCTGCTGTCCTCCCAGTTACCAGGAAACGCGGCCTCCCTAGTGTAGCTCTGGGTTTCACAGGAGACACATAGCTCTGCGCTTTGACTTTGAGGAGGAAGATGCAGTGTCGCAGACCCTGAATCCCTCTCCAGGACACGCCATGGTCCTCTACTGAATGGGGACTCGTTACCTTTCCAGGACTCTAGTGCACCCTGGGCAATTCTAGTTAAAAGGTCTTCTTGGGCTAAAGAGAAATCTGCTTGGGAGAAAGTCCAACCTCTTGTCCTGATCCCGCAAGAATAGATAAAGCTTTTATATTTCTCTGTCCCTCAGGAGTCAGATCCACAGAGGTTCAAATCCCAGATCCTCATCTCGCTTGTTATATAACTTGAGGCAAATCACTTTGATTTTCTGAGTTTTAGTTTCCCTATCTTATCTTACTTAGCTGGCTGTGAGGATTAAATGAGATGATATGGGTATGACGCAAAATGCTTTATTTCATTTTTTGTCACTGTGAAAGTAATAGGAGACCTGGCTGGTGCGGCTCGGTGGATTGAGTGCCGACCTGCGAGCCGAAGGGTCAGCGGTTTGATTCCCAGGCAGGGTACAGGCCTGGATTGCAGGCCAGGTTCCCAGGGATGGCACGAGAGAGGCAACAGATCAATGTATCTCCTTTGCACATTGATGTTTCTCTCCATTTCTCCCTCCCTTCCCCCTCTCTAAAAGTAAACAAATAAAATCTTTAAAAAATAAAGAAGACTTTTAACCAGAATAATGAAAGTTTTTAAAAAAGGAATAAGCCCTAATTAAAGATACTTGAAAATAAAAAGGGGATATTCTTTTTCCACCACCCAAATATATTTACTACTAAAATTTTGCTGTTTCTTTCCGCTCTATTCTGCCTGTAAGTTTTTTTCTACCCAATTTTTGATTTACAGTAAAGTGGCAAAAATAGTAGAGACTTCCCATTTATTCCTCAGCCAGCTTCAAATTCCTGCAGTGCTACCATCTCACAGCACCATAGCATATTTGTCAAAACTAAGAAACTAACTTTGCTGAATTACTGTTAGCTAAACTGTAGACTTTACTTGGGTTTTATCTGTTCTTCCAC
Organism: Mormoops blainvillei; assembly: GCA_004026545.1. Classification (NCBI taxonomy): domain Eukaryota; kingdom Metazoa; phylum Chordata; class Mammalia; order Chiroptera; family Mormoopidae; genus Mormoops; species Mormoops blainvillei. The sequence continues at coordinate 23,412 of PVJD01001792.1, read as the reverse complement.
TGATGGCCTTTTTCTGTTCCAGAGCCTCATACAGGATCCCTTATTGCATTTTGTCATCTGTAACACTTTCTCAACCTTTTCGGGTTCTTCTTATGAGCTTGACAGTCTTGAGGAGCACTGATCAGGTATTTTGCAGAAGAATGCCCTTAATCTTTTTTTTTCCCCCTGATGTTTTCCTCATGACCATCCTGGAGTTATGGATTACAGGGTTGGGTGCTCCCCTCATCACATCCTCTCAGGGGGACACATGGCATACCACATGACTTCTCACTGTGATACTAACCTTGATCGCTCAGTTAGGAGGAGTTTCCAGGTTTCTCCAGTGGAAAGTTGCTATTTTCCCCTTTTTTCTCCATACCCTGTTGTTCGGACACAAGTCACTAAGTTCAGTCCACCATCAGGGGAAGCTAAGTCACACCTCCTGGAGGAGACAGCAACTCAATAAATTACCTGGAATTCCTTGGTAAGAAAGATTTTCTCTTCTCCCCACTTATTTATTTATTCAACTATTAATTTATGCTAGCATGAACTCATGTATATTTATTTTATACTCTTACAATCTAACCCTACATTATTTAATTTGTTGCTCAAATCATTCCCGCTTTGGGAGTTCCTTCAGGTTGGCTCCTGGGTCCCCCTGTTTGCCCCCTTCCTTCTGTTCCCAGAGCATGTCCTTACGGTCTGGTGCTACAAGAGGCTCCAGGCTCATCTTGTCTTTTTCCTGCCCCAGGTCTACATTTCGCCCAGAAATCCTGGTTCCTTCTTTTGGAGAATGATGTTCCGGAACCACGGTCTGGTCACTGAGAGGGCTCCTTCCCACTGGGTAGCCTGTTATTTTCGTTGTCTTTTTCTTCTCTTGAATAAACATTTAGAGACACAACTGTGCTCCCCAGGACCCAGCCCTCACCTTCAAAAAGAAACTCTTGGGTGATAACACTCACAGAAAATTGCAACTTCCTTTCACTGGGCCTTTATCCCCATGAGCATTGCCCCCAGGTTGCTGAAATTAGCAGGCAAAAGCCGACTCTGAAAGATATAGCAAAACCGTTTCCTTGCCATTACAATTCGCAGTTATATGTTTATGTATGCAATTACTGTCTTAATAATTGGCTAAGTGTCCTCAGCAATTAGACAGTTGGCTTCTGGAGGGCAGAGACTGGGGTAACAGACTACTTTGCTCCCCAGTGTGTTACACAGAGCCTGGCATACAGTAGGTGCTCAATAAATTAGCATTGAGACTCACTGAATAAATGGGTGAAAAATACTTTCTTGGGATAGGTTCCTGAAGTCAAATTCCTGGGTTCAAATGGCAGGATGGTATTTACAGCCTCTAAGGGCGTATTTCGTTGGTACTGAAAGGCTGCTGAGCCTCCAAGGAACATGATAAGATAGCGAAAGAGTTGAGATGAGCCGAACACAGAGACATGCAATGGCCCGGGGCCCAGGTGGAGGGTTCTAATTGGAGGAGATGGGACAGAGGGGGCATTTCTACATGTTTCCAGAAACATCAACAGATGTGATTCTCTGAGCATGTATTCCCAGCAGACTCTGTACAACCATTTGTTCACTTAATTCTCCCTACAAGCAGGCAAAACAAACATTATTATTCCCACTTTACAGATGTGGAACCTGAGGCTCAGAAAAGTGAAGGGACTTGCCTAGGATCACACAATGAGAAATGGAGCTACTAAGATTTTAACCCAGCTCTGCTGGGCTTTTCCTGCAGGCCAGAGAACATGGCCATTCTGCATCTCTTCTTCATGTATGAGTATTTCAGCAGACTATGTAAGTCTGGCAGATTCCTGCTCAGCCCAGCTTTGCCTACAATTGTGGTCGAGGATGAAGAATAAAAAGACAGGGAGGGATCAAGATGGCAGAGGAGTGAATGGAAGTCACACTGACCTCCTCCCAGGACCAATCTGGAATTACAACTAAATTGTGGAGAAATCACCCAAAGCAAACAACTGAACAATAGTGAGAGAGAAGCCTTATAACTTCAGACAGAAGGATCAGCGCAGCACAACCTGACTGGTAAGGAATACGGCGGAAACATGAGAAGACTGGTTGGGCACCCTCAGGCGGCAGCACCAGAGGGATATTTAAGCAGCCAGTTGGATCCCCCTGAGAAGAGTGGGGCTGAAACCATAATCGGGGATCCCCAGCCTATAGCATCAGAGCCCAAAAAGTACACAGATAACAGCCAGCTGCGAAAAGCAGTAGGGCTGCTCTCTGCCAGACACAGGCTGCTGGAGACTGAAAGAGCCGTTTAAAGGACCAACGCATAAATTTTCATCTGCAGCCACTTACCCTGGGCTATGGATAAAAGACTTAAATATAAGTCACAACACCATAAAAGTCCTAGAGGAGAACATAGGCAGGAAAATCTCAGATATTCCACGCAGCAATATTTTCACTGATATGTCCCCTAGAGCAAGGGATATAAAGGAAAGAATAAACAAATGAGACTTCATCAAAATAAGAAGCTTCTACACAGCTAAAGAAAACATCAGCAAAATGAAAAGGGAACCGACCGTATGGGAAAATATATTTGCCAACGATACCTTGAACAAGGGTTTGATCTCCAAAATATATAAAGAACTCACATGACTCCACTCCAGGAAGACAAACAATCCGATTACAAAATAGGCAAAGGACCTGAACAAACACTTCTCCAAGGAGGACATATGCAGGGCCCAGAGACATATGAAAGGATGCTCAGCATCACTAGCCATCGGAGAGATGCAAGTTAAAACCACAATGAGATACCACTTCACACCAGCCAGAATGGCCATCATAAAGAAGTCAACAAACAACAAGTGCTGGTGAGGATGTGGAGAAAAGGGAGCCCTAGTGCACTGTTGGTGGGAATACAGCCACTGTGGCAAACAGTTTAGAATTTCCTCAAAAAACTAAGAATGGAACTGCCTTTTTACCCAGTAATTCCACTGCTGGGATTATACCCTAAAAACCCTGAAACACCAATTCGAAAGCACTTATGCACCCCAATGTTCATAGCAGCACAATTTACAATAGCCAAAAATTGGACGCAACCTAAGGGCCCAACAGTAAATGAGTGGATCAAAAAACTGTGGTACATTTACACAGTGGAATACTACTCAGCAGAAAGAAAGAAAGAGCTACCACCCTTCGTGACAGCATGGATGGAACTGGAGAGCATTATGCTAAGTGAAATAAGCCAGGCAGTGAAAGACGGATACCATATGATATCCCCTGTAAGTGGAAACTAATCAACAAAATAAACAAGCAAGCAAAATATAACCAGCAACACTGAAATAAAAAACAAACTGATGGTAACCAGAGGGGGGAAGGAGGGGGATAACAGGAAAAGGAGGGGAAGGGTCATCGAGGAACATGCATAAAGGACCCAGTGACAAAGCCAAATGGGGGAAGGATGGAGGGTGGGAGGTGGGAATGAGCTGGGCCAGGGAAAGTGGTGGTGGGAAAATGTAGACCAAAAAAAAAAAAGAAGAAGATAGGGGAGGCTAAGAATAGTATAGGAAATTGAGAAGCCAAAGAACTGATATGTACAGCCCATGAACATGAATTAAGAGGTATGGGGATGATGGGATGGGGTGCAGGGCAGAGGGGAGAAAGGGGAGAAAAAAATGGGACAACTGTAATAACATAATCAATAAAATATATCAAAAAATAAAAAAACAAAAGTTAGAAACATTGTAAACAGACTGGAACAGCAGTTGCTAAAATGTTAGAGTGTTTGGTTCTAGGTCATTTTCCACTTGGTATGGTTTGTTTTTAAAACCAACCAGGCAACAAATAAACCGAGGTCCTTTAAAAAGAAAAAAAAAAAGAATGAAAAGACAGGCTTTGGAAATAGAGCTGGGCTCAAATCTGGCTCCTCCACTTCTTAGCTGTGTGACTCTGGGCAAGTTCCTTAACTTCTCTGAGCCTCAGTTCCCTTCTGCACAATGGGGAATGACGGGAGCTGGGGTGTTGGTGAAAATGATAGCGTAACACAGGTACATGGGCACATGCCGAGGGCTCAGTTTCACGTTGTATCATTATTTCCAAGGGCCTCCTGTGCTTCTGTCATTTCTCTGAAATTTAAGATGTCATGTGCTCTTCTCACCACCCTGCTTTCTGTTTTAGGAAATAAGATTCTGATTGGGAAATGATCTTCCTCGGTGTTGCACAACATGCAAATAGGGGCATTGGAATTTGAATTTACCATTGCCCAAGCTGTTTCCACTTCCCCAGACTGGGAGCCCTGACCTGGGTCTCCATGGCTTCTTAAGAGCTGAGCGGGGTATGGAGAGGGGAGCCCGAGTTCACACAGAGGTGGGAGAAGTAGGGAGACCTGAGGAGGACACCAGCAGCAACCCAGAGCTGGAGTCCTCATTTCACCCCCAGTCTCTGTCAGAGTTTTTGGAATCTGAAGAGGAACGGTTCGGGACCTCCTGTAGGCAGCCACTGGTCAGAGTGTCAGGAGGACTCAGGGTGACTGGACACAGGTGCTGGGCCCTTGCCAGCTGGCATTGTATACACTGGCACTAGAAACTCTTATACGTCATATTGTGTGGCCTGGTGTTTCCCAGCAACATACCAGGGGGCGAGGTTTTCCTGCATTAGTTATTTCCCCCTTTCCAGAAGCGGAAGAGACTTAACATTGAAACGACGCTGGATGGTGGTTGTTACAGTGACTTGAAGTTCACTTAAATGCCCAATACGTCACACTGGTCCAGTGCAGTGGAAGTCATGCCAGGGGCCAGGAAGGTCAAGACCAAGATGTGGGAGAGATGCGGAGCATGCCTCAGTTCCAAGGGTGAATGAGAGGGGCTGAGGCTTGAAGCCCTCTGTTTGCTGGTCCCGCATGCACATCTGTCCCCACAGCCTGGAGACTTCCCCGATGGCTGCTCTGAGGTGGCCTTGAGATATGTGTCCTTTCACAAATCCCGAGGCCGTCTGTCATGCGAGGATACTTGGATGAGAGGGTGCCCCACCGGAGCAGACACACGCTACCCGTGGGGCATGAAGCTGTGGTCCCTCTTCCTCTTCCTGGGGGAACAAGAGCCCACCTGATACCAGAGCCTCCAACAGAGACAAGTGCAGAAAACGCACTGGACGAGACCAGAAACCCTCCTGCCCTGGGAACCATGGGGGCTTGAAAGGTGATCTGTTGACATTTCTGCTTTCTAGATCTCCAGGTTATAAGCAGAACAGCTCCCTGCCAAGGACCCCTGAGACCACGTGGAGACAGTCCGAAGGGCGGCTCCCTCCCCTCGCAGATTTTCCCGGGGGGTGGGGGTGGGAAACGCCACTTCTGGAGAAAGATATTCAGTATCTTCAAGAAGCTGCGCACGTCTGGTTGTAAAGCTTCGAAGGACTGGCTTGTGCTCTGATGAGATGAGAAAGGAGCCGAACTGTCTTGCATTCTTGACCTTGTAAGGAAGGGAGCGGGCAAAGGACCCTTGCGCGGGCGGGAAGATGAGAGGGGGCAAGGGGCGAGCAGAGGCGGGAGGAATGAGGAACAAGGAGGAAAAGAAGGGAGGGGAGAGGAAAAGGGGAAGGAGAGGATAGAGAAAAAAGGGGAAGGCAAGGGAGGGGAGGCAATGAGGAGGTTTTGGAGCCTGCAGGGTTACCGGGAGAAGCTCCCACAGTCTGGACCCAGGGCCCGCAGGAAGCACAGAGGGTCAAGATCAGCAGGCGCGGAAGGGCTGGTCGGGAGCTGCTGAGGCCGGCGAACAGGCCAGGTCCCCTTTGGGGCCCAGGAGCAGCAAAGCCGAGGGCGTAGCAGAACCAGAACACAGAAAGTGAAACTTTTGGCCTTGGGCCTGAAGAAGTGGTTTTGGGCCCAGAGAGATGTTTTCCCCTGCACTTCTAAGTGGGACAGAGTGGAAGTTGAAAGTGTGTGTACTTCTCTCCCGGAAGGGACTCCGGCTCCTGCCTGGTTGGAGCAGAGAGAAGGAAGCCGGCCCAGTTCTGGCAGCAGGGATGAGGCTTTGAGCTCCAATACTACAAAAGACTCTGTGTAATTTCTGGGTTTGGGGAAGTAGCTAGGCCTTTTCAGCAGAGCTTAATTAATTTATTTTTTTAAAGTTTTTTTTTGCTTTTTTTTTTTTGAGGGGAAGGGAGGGAGAAAGAGGAGAGAAACATCAATGTGTGGTTGCGTCTCGTGCACCCCCTACTAGGGACTGGCCTGCAACCCAGGCATATGTCCTGACTGGGAATTGAACTGGTGACCCTTCGATTCTCAGGCTGGCACTCAGTCCACTGAGCCACACCAGCCAGGGCTCAGCAGAGGTTTAATGAAAAGTTCCCTGTTTCTGAAAATATGAAAAATGGAGTTACCATATGATCCAGCAATCCTACTTCTAGATATAGATTCAAAAAGAATTGAAGGTTACCCTAGTTGCTGTGGCTCAGTAGACTCAGTGCCAGCTTGTTAACTGAAAGGTTGCTGGTTCGATTCCCAGGCAGGGCACGTGCCTGGGTGTAAGCCAGCCCACAGGTTGAGGGAGTGCGAGAAGCAACCAATTGATGTATCTCTTGCACATCGATGTTTCTCTCCCTCTCTTGCTCCCTTCCCGTCTCTCTAAAAGGTAAATAAATAAAATCTTTAAAAAATAAATTGAAGATGTGATATCAGAGAAATATCCGTACACTCATGTTCATGGCAGCATATTCACAACACCTAACAGGGGGAAGGAACCCAAGTGTCCATCAACAAATGAATAGATAACAAAATGTGGTATATTCACACAATGGACTATTACTCAGCCTTAAAAAGGAAGGAAATCCTAACACTTGCTACAACACTGATGAAACTTGAGGATATTATGCTCAGTGAAATAAGCCAAAAGACAAGTACTGTACGATTCCACTTATGTGAGGTACCTAGAGTTGTCTAGTCAAAATCGCAGACACAGAAAGTAGGATGATGGTTGCCAAGAGCTCAACAGAGGGAACATGGGGAGGTGTTGTTTAATGGGGACTAAGTTTCAAGTTTGCAAGATGGAAAAGACCTGGAGGTTGGTTGTGCAGTGATGTGAATTATTCAGTATGTAACACTACTGGGCTGTACATTTAAAAAATGGTTAAGATGGTAAATTTTATGTAATGTGCACTTTATCACAATCTTTAAAAAAGTTACCTCAGACTGTTTCTAATATCTAATGCACAGTATTAGTTATTCTCTAACAATGACCTGGCTGGTGCTGAGGTCCAGATTGTAAACAATGTTCCCTCCAAGCTTGGAAGCATGTCTCCACGGACTTGTGATAACATGCTTGCTGTTGGGAAGTGCAATGTCATTCTTATTCCAGACACCTTGTGTGTGAACGTTGGGAGCCTTCTCTCTGTCCCTGGTGCACTATTTCACATGCTCAGCTCTTTGCAGGTCTTCATTCTTGCTTTTGGACACTTGTGGATTTTTTAAATCTGGAGACTCGCACCCTCAGTTCTAGAAAGTTTCTTGTTTTTCTCTCTTTCAGGAGCTCCTTTGAGTTGTGTGTTGTATCTTCTGGACCAATTCTTCATCTCCCTGCCCTCCCGTTCTACTTTCTAGGAGATTTCATAGACTTCATCTTCTAACCATTCTATCCCTTTTAATAATTTCATTTATAATAATTTTCAAGAGTTCCTTTGAAATTTTTTTAATTCATCATGTTCTTATGTCATGGATATTATATATCATGTGGGAGAGGAGGAGTTGCCAAAGACTGTCTTCTACTTAGACCCACTCCTCCAAAGAAGAAAGCTGAGAATTAACAGATGACAATTGTAACATAATTATCATGACTCAAATTATCAGTGAAAGTAGCCAATTGCCATCCCAGACTTATATTTGAAATTTAAAAGTTACTTCTACAGAGTATTGTATAATTTGAAGTCTGGTTGTCTTTCAAGACTCTCTTGCACAGCCCTGGCTGGTGTGGCTCAGTGGATTGAGTGCCAGCCTGTGAAGCAAAGGGTTGCCAGTTCGATTCCCAGCAGGGACATGCCTAGGTTGCAGGCCAGATCCCCAGTAGGGCATGTGTGAGAGGCAACTACACACTGATATTTCTCTCTGTCTCTTTCTTCCTCCATTCACCTGTCTGTAAAAATAAATAAATAAAATCTTAAAAAAAAACCAAAAAGGACTCTTGCACCTTGCACAAACAACCCTTCTGAGGACAGATTTCTATTGACAGAGCTAATGTGTGTATGTTTGTTTTTTTTTTAAGATTTTATTTATTTATTTTCAGAGAGAGGGGAAGGGAGAGAAAAAGAGAGGGAGAGAAACATCGATGCTCAAGACAAACATCAGTTGGTTGCCTTTTGCCCGCCCCCAGCCAGGAACCTGGCCCGCGACCCAGGCATGTGCCCCGACTGGGAACCAAACCGGTGACCCCTCGGATCATAGTCTGGTGCTCAGTCCACTGAGCCACACCAGCCAGGGTGAGCTAACGTGTTCTTAATGACTAGTCCCACAAATCCCCACACTGGACAGGAAAACAAGACAGATGCTCTCGTGAAAGCGCACCATGGATTATTTTTTAATTGATTTTTTTAAAGAGAGGAAAGAGGGGAGAGACATTGCTTTGTTGTTCCACTTATTTATGCATTCATTGGTTGATTCTTGCTTGTGCCCTGACCTGGAATCAAACCCTCAATCTTGGTGTATCAGGACAACACTCTAGCCAACTGACCCAGCCAGGACTGATTCTTAAACTCATGATTATGATGGAGCATATTAAGTATTTTCATTTCTGCAGCTTCAGGGGAGAAAGGACAACTCCTTTTCATCTTTTGAGGTTTATTTTCTTAGCAGTTGTTAATTAGGACGATTTTCATTCTTAGGACAAGGCTGTGGCATATTATTAGTTAACACTATAAGAAAGAACAGGCCAGAGGAGATCATGTTCTATTGTAGAACTAGAAAAAAGATTAAATTATTTAATAATTCCATTATTTAACCACACTGGAATCTAGAGCATTTGATGCTTTTCAATAATATTATAGTTTGATGTCAGAAATAATCTTCCTAGAAGATGGAGAGTTCCTGTTTCTTCTTCTCATTGCATATGCATGTGTGGGTGGTGGAGGGTGATTTCCAAGAAAAAACAGGAAAGAAGATGCCTCTACTCCACCAAGAAGAAAAGGTAAACTTGGAGCCTTTTTCAAATTGTATTATATTTCTCACCACAGGACCTTTGCATATGGCATTCCCCTGCCTGGAAAGCACACTACTCTCTTCCCTGGGTAACCGTGTAGGGGAAAACCCTATTGTCCCAGAGAATTTCTCCTCACACCAAGTAATTCCCTGCAACACCAGGTGGAATACGGTTCAGCTCAATTCTGATACTATCTACCTAGAGACAGCATCAGGTTCCACAGGTTAAGGTCTCGGTCCCATAGCCCGCCTCACATACACACTTCAGATGTCAGCCACAAACTTGGGTTATTACCTGTGCTTCTGACCAACCAGCTATAGTTTGCAGGTTTCAGTGACCCCCTCCTTTGGTTCAATTAATTTGCTAGAGAGGCTCACATAACTCAGGAAAATACTAACAATACCAGTTTACGAAAAAGCATATGATAAAGGATACAGATGAATACCCTGGAGAAGAAACCCTTAGGGTGAGGTCCGGGAGGGTTGCAAGTGTAGGAGCTTCTGTCCCCGTGGAGCCGGGGCACAGTGGCCTCCCAGGACATGGATATATTCACTCACTTTGGCAGGTCTCTGAACCCTGTCCTACTGGAATTCATGGAAGTTTCCTCACATAGGTATGACCAATTTTTTTTTTACTCTTTTAAAAAATTATTGATTATGCTATTACAGTTGTCCCAACTTTTCCCCCTTGACCCCCTCCACCCAACACCCTCCCGCTCCCTCAGGAAATCCCCCCACTACTGTTCCTGTCCATGGGTCATGTGTGTAAGTTCTTTGGCTACTCCATTTCCTATGCTGTACCTTACATCCCCTTGACTGTTCTGTTAACTGCCTATTTGTACTTCTTAATCCCCTCACCTCTTCACCGATTCCCCCACACTGCCCTCCCATCTGGGAACCATGAAAATACTCTCTGTGCCCATGTCTCTGTCTCTGTTCTTGTTTGTTTTGCTTGTTTCTTAGATTCAATTGTTGATAGATTTGGTAATTTTTTGCCATTTTATTGTTCCTAGTTTTGATCTTCTTTCTCTTAAATAAGTCCCTTTAACATTTTATATAATAATGGTTTGGTGATGTTGAACTCCTTTAGTTTTTTCTTGTCTGGGAAGCTCTTTATTTGCCCTTTGATTCTAAACAATGGCTTTGCTGGGTAGAGCAATCTTGTCTGTAGGTCCCTGCTTTCCATGACTTTGAACATATCTTGCCAATCCCCCCTTGCCTGCAGTTTCTTTTGAGAAATCAGCTGACCGTCTTATGGGAATTCCACTTTTTCTCTTGCAGTTTTTAAGATTCTCTCTTTATCTTTAACCTTTAGCATTTTAATTACAATGTGCCTTGGAGTGGGCCTCTTTGCATCCACCTTGTTTAGGACTCTCTGTGCTTCCTGGACTTGCATGTATTTCCTTCACCAAATTAGGGAAGTTTCCTTTCATTATTTTTTCAAATAGATTTCCAACATCTTTCTCTTTCTCTTCTCCTTCTGGTACCTCTGTGATGTGAATGTTGGAATGTTTAAGCTGTCCCAGAGGCTGCTTACACCATCCTCAAAAGAATCCTTTTGGATTCTTTTTTCTTCTTGTTGTTCTGATTGGTTGTTTTTTGCTTCCTATGTTCCAAATCATTGATTTGATTCTCGGCTTCATCCACTCTACTGTTGTTTCCCTGTAAATTGTTCTTTATTTCAATTAGCGTGTCCTTCATTTCTGACTGGATCTTTTTTATGCTGTTGAGGTCCTCGCTAAGTTCCTTGAGCATCCTTATAACCAGTGTTTTGAACTCTACATCTGATAGGTTGCTTATTTCCATTTTGCTTAGTTCTTTTTCTGGAGTTTTGACCTGTTTTCTCCACTGGGCCATGTTTCTTTGTCTCCTTGTTTTGGCAGCACCCCCTGTGTTTGTTTCTGTGTATCAGGTAGAGCTGCTTTGACTCCGTGTCTTGGTAGTGTGGCTTAATGTAGTAGGTGTCTTGTAGGGTCCAGTGGCACAGCCTTCCCTGTCACCCAAGCTGAGTACACCCTCCTCTTGTAGTTGAGCCTTGGTTGTTGTTGGCAGGTCAATGGGAAATATTTACCCAGGCCAGTCAGCTGCAAGGACTGGCTGTGACCACTGACCACCAACCTCCACCCTGCGTGGAGGATCAGCTGTGCAGGGGCAGGGCGGTGGTGCTCCAGCGTGGTCTGTAGCTGTTCACTGTGTGTCAAGGCCCTGTGGTTTCCTGGGTGGTACAGGCCAAGGTCAGCCCCCACCTGTGTTTTGTACAGGGCCACCCTGCCTGAGCTATAAAGTGATCTGAGATGGCTGCTACTTGTGCTGGGCCTGGAGATTCCCAGGGGAAGCCAAGCTGTGAATCTAGGCTGGCTGCTGCTAGTGCCAGGCCTGGGGCCACTTAGTAAGAGGTAGGGGGCTGGGGGCTCACTGAGGTTGACTGTTGCTTGTTTGAGAGAATTTAGGGAATTGTGAAACATGACTCAAGATTAGCCATTCATATGTAAAAGTCTCTGTTAACAGCTTGGGTGGGCCCCTAAATTGGGTGGGACAGAGTTTCAGGGGATCTCCAGGGCGGGGCCAACAGTGTTAGCCAGGTTGATGGAGTCTCAGATATGGCACCAGCCTGCCAGCCCTGTGGCTTTGTTGGGGGAGGGTTCAGAAAAGGGACAATAGCCTGTCTGGGAGAAAGCTGTTCCCCCAGCTCCTGTCTTGATGCCAGACACATCACTTCCTCCCTGTATGCCACTGTGCCTTTCAAGCTGCTACCCTGGTGCTGGAGCTCAGAGGGAGTGAGTCTGAGTAGATGAGTCCATGTGTGGATTCCTTAAGAGGAACTGCTTGGGGCTCCAGCAGTTTCTTCCACCCACTGAGTCCCAGATGGTTTCTGCAGCCAGAAGTTGTGGGGATTTATCTTCCTGTCACTAGAACCCTGGACTGGAGGACCTGGTGTGGGGCTGGGACTCCTCACTCCCGAGATATTCCTCCCGAATTTTTATCCACCACACGTGGATGTGGGACCAGCCCCTTCTGTGTCTCCTCTCATCCTACCAGTCTGCATGGATGTGATTTCTTTAATTCTGTAGTTGTCAGACTTCCATTCAACTCAATTTCTGATGGTTCTGAGTGACGGTTCTTCCATAATCTAGTTGTAATTTTGATGTGGTCGTGCAACTCTATTTCCATCCCTCTCTCCTCTCTGGAGGAGTAGGGGATGGAAGAGAGTTGAAAATTCCAAAGTTCTGATCATGGCTTGACGACCCCACTCCAGGAGCCCACCCAGAGTCACCTCAATAGAACAAAAGATACTCCTAGTGCTTTTCCTCCCCTCCTAGTGCTCTTATCCCTTAGAAAGTTACTAGTATTTTAGACACTCTGCCAGGAACCAGGGGCACAGGGCAATTTTTATATCAGTAATATTTTTTTGGAAAGTTTTTATTTATTTATTTTTAGAGAGAGGGGAAGGGAGACAGAAAGAGAGGAAGAGAAACACTGGCCTGCAACTTGGGCTTGCGCCCTAACTCGGAACTGAATCTGTGACTGTTTTGTTTGTAGGCCGGTGACTTAATCCACTGAGTCACACCAGCCAGGGCCATCAGAAATCTTTTTCATTCTGAGTCTCTGCTTAAGCATCACAGCCGCCAGAAGACCTCCCTGACACCCTTTTCCAGACAGAATATTGCCCCTTATTATGCCCTTGCACTGTATGTACCATGAACCCCTTCTCCATAGACCTCCTCATACTTATAATACTACATTTATTTGTGGTTTTGTTCTTAACATCTCTTCCCCAGTGGGCTACATGCTCCATGAGGGTTGGGCCTTGCCTCTTTTTTGCTTATTTCCACAGAGCCTGGCATTTGTTGAATGATGATAGGAGGATTCTGGGATGTGGCATCTGCCTCCTCCCCAACCAGCCCCACACTTACCTCCATATCCTGCCAGGATAAGCTTCCTTGGAGTGGGGACTCCATGGCCCTGGGTTCTTGGCTTGTTTCAGTCACAGCCTGTTCACTGTGATCATGATGTTACGGAAAAAATGAAACGACCAGATACTGAGGGGTTAGGAGCACGATCTTTACTTAGGTGCACGGGCCCAGAGGAGACAAACTCCAAATTCTGAGCCCAGAACAATAGCCCCGCATTCCTTTTATGCTGGGCTAAGTGGGGTAAGAGTCTTGGGAGGCGTGGTATAGATTTGGCGTGAAAAGGGTTTACAGAGGTGAAAGAGAAGCATTTACATTATAAGTCAGGGCAATTAGCATTTCATCTCTGGTATCAGGTTTGATTCTCTCTACAATGAGTCAAGTAATTGTCTGAGTCGAGAGCTCGTGCCCCACCAACACAATTCCCTGGCCTGGCTCCCAGAGACCTTGCAAAACTTGTGTTCGATGTGAGAAGCTCCGGAAGGAAGCTTCGGCACCAAACCTGGCTTCGAGCAACGCTCGAGCGACAGCAACAGCTGCGACCCCCTCTTGGTCTCAGTTTCCCCAGCTGCAATGAAAAGGGATTGAATACAAAATCAAAGTTCCCTCCTCCAGATCAAAGGCCCTGTCACACAACCCATAGGCAGCACATCTACCCTGATGTCCTCTGTTGCCCCTGCTGGGTCCATCCCATCCAGCCCCAGTCTGGGCTTTGCACAAGTTGAATTTTCGTACTTGGAGAGGAAGAGGGAACACCTGGGGGTCTGTGCTGGGAAAGTTAACTCACCAGGCACTGTGCTAAGTGCTTCACATTTCATCAAGATTGTAATACCCTGAGGGGTAGGTTATCTTGTTCTTTCCATTTCACAGATAGGAAAGCTGCCACCTGAAAGGTTAGGCAGTACACCCAAAGCCCAGCAGGTAGTAGAGACTGAACTAGGGTCCCAGGCTCAAACCACCTCTCCGGGCTGCACAGAGCAGGAAGCCCCTGGGGCAAGTTCCCTTTCTCAGGGGCCTCTCTTGGCCTAGCCCACAGGAACTCCCCAGCTCTCTCCTTACTGCCCTACTTCCCCTAAGGGCCTGGGAGTCTTGTAGAACCATGACTTCAGTTTGGGGGGTGTCACTTGGTTTGAGACACAGCCTCCTTCTTCTAGCTGGGAAAGAGGCTAACAACCCCATCAGCCAGCACCCCATGGGTCAGGATAAAAAGCTGGGGAATGGGGGTTGTGGGAGCAGAGGGGTAAAAAAGTTACATGATGCATTTCAGCTCATGCCACCCATATTTCTGGCCCACTGTGGCCAACACAACGGTCTGCTCTCCTGGCACCCAGATCGGGAGAATCCAAGCTGGGTGGGGGTTACTCCAGCAGACCTTCCTTCTGCAGCCTGGGCACCGAGAAGGCCGCCCAGAGAAAGTGACAAGCTAACGGGAGAGTGAGCCAGAGACAACAGGGAGGGAAGAAAGGAGAATGCACATTGAGGAAACAAAAGAAGTTTCTAGGCCCCAGCAGGGAGTGAGAGCTGTCCCTGAGAGGCTCCAGCGAGGAGTTTGGCCTTTGACCCAAGGTTTTGGGGTGAGTCCCTGATCGTTGTGGGGTGAAACACATTTTTAGCAAGACTGTTGGAGATGTGGAAAAGGACTTGGCAGGCAGGGAGGGGCACTTAGGAGGCTAAGGCAATGCCCAGAGAGAGAAGGGGAGCCCTGCCCGGGGTGTGGGGCACAAGGGAGAAGCATGTAGGAGGCCAAATGGAAAGTAAGAGATGGAGTCCCTGAGTCTGGATTAAAGCACCTATCTACGGTAGGGTTGCCTCCAGCTCTGGTCCATTTTGGAGGACCTGTGGTTGGGACCACTGGGACAAGGAGGGAGTGTGTCAGCCTTTCCTCCCAGTCCTGCTGTGTCCTGCTGATGTACTAGAGTGCCTGGACTTCCTATGGTGACCACCCACTTCAGCCTCAGCTCTGAGCTTTCCTAGAATAATGGGTCTGAGCCCCAGGGCCAAGCTGCTATCTCCACGTCCAGCTGGGTGAGGGGTAAAGAAGGTGGGTCAGGCTGCAATTTTAACCTGAGATGGTGGCCTTTGCGTAAAGACTTTGACAGTGTCCTACAGCCAAAGACCACCAGAAACACAGAGCAGTTAACGAATCGGGAGACTCAATAAGGGGGTGTCAGAAAGGACTTTGTAGGATTTGGGCTTAGGTTCAATGATTTGGGAGGGTTTAAAGAAGCAGGGCTTTGCTCTGAATTGGATGCTGTCGAGGAGCAAAGGCAATTCTATGACTGAGGATCTCGATAAACTATTTAGAAAAAGTGAAGACCAGACTAAGCCCGCAGTTATCATTAGTAAAAACCAACAGCTCTCACACTAGCCAACATGTCAGGAAGGGGCCGCATTAATTGCCTAGGCTTGCCATAACAAATTACCACAAACTTGGTGGCTTCTAATAACAGAAATCTATTCTCCCACAGTTCTGGAGGCTGAAAGTTTGATAACAGGTCATTGGCGGTTTGGCTTCGTCTGCGGGAGAACCTGTTCCTTGCTCCTCTCCAGCTTGTGAAGGCTGCCAGCACTCCTTGACATTCCTTGGATTGTAGACACATCACTCCAACTCCGAGACTCTGTCTTCACGTGTCTTCTCTGCCTATGTGTTTTCTCCTTTTCTGTCCCTTCTAAGGACATTCATAATTGGATTTAGAGCCCACTGTAATCCAAGATGATCTCATCTCAATATCCTTACCTTAATTACATTTGCAAAGACTCTTATTCCAAATAAGGTCACATTCTGAGGTTTCAGTTAGACATATTTTGGGGGGGCCATAATTCAGCCCACTACAGGGATGACTGGTCCTTTTGGTGGTTTTGACAAATTTCATGTGTTTCCTAGTTTCAAACATGATTCTGGAGTGGTCCTGTTTGCCTTGATCCATCAGGGTCACAGAGTGCCCTTGTCTGATGTGATGTTCTGTGAAATTGTTCACGTTCAGCTAGGGAAAATCGAGGCCCGGCCTGAAGGGTCAGACTAGCTCCTGGAGGCCAGGACTTGCTTTTCTCTTTCTCATTTGAAGGTAGTGAGTGAGGGAGCCATGCTGACATCTGCGGGAAGAAGTCCAGCCCCAGGGACACAGTGGAAGTGTGCCTTGAGGGTTGCAGGACCAACCAGATTCTGGGTGGCTGCAGGACAGTGAGCAAGAGGGAGAGAGGTAAGAGGGGAGAGAGGTCAGGGGTAGGGTGTACAGTGGAAAAACTGCTTCCACTGCTTGCCTCTGGAGAAAATGAGGAGCCTCTAGAGCATCCTGATCAAAGCAGTGACTATGACTGACTGGGGTCATTAGCAGGCATCCTTTCAATGGAGTGTTGGTGGACTGGGGTGGTTTCATGAGTGAGTGGAGGAGAGGAACTGGAGACAGCAAGAGGCCATTCTTTTCAGGAGACTTTCTGCAAAGCGGAGCAGAGAAAGGGGTGGGAAGAAGCCGAGGCTGCTGGTGGGAAAGTGGAATCAAATCCAGAGATGGTTTTTTGTTGTCTCCTTTTAAGGTGAGAGCAGTGAGAATGAGTTTGACTGCTGCTCAGAGTGGCCCACAGCGGCAGAGGGCAGCCTTGACAGTGTCAGTAGGAGAGGGCATGACTGCAGGTTGGGGAGACAGGCTCTGGTGCCCAGGTGGCAGCTTGGCTGCATGGGTGGGCAGGGGAGGCCGAGGCAGGCGGGGAGACTTGGCCATCAGAGGTTCTCTTCTCAGAGCCTCCTTCAAACATCTCATCTGCACTTTGTTAGTAAACTTGCCCCCAGGCCCTGCGGTAATAGTGTCACCCAACCTGGCCTAGGTGTGGAGACAGCACTTGGGGCTCCACAGACCCCCAAAGGGGACCAAAGATAGCGACAGAAGAAGTAGGAAATGGAGAGGGAGAAAAATCAGAAAGGGAGGAAAATCAGAAAAGGACCAAAATCCAGAGTCTTCACAGACCCAGGGCACTGGCAATGCAGCATCCCAATGCAGGAGCTCCCCTGTGCAGTTCATAGTCCGAACCACCAGTGCCAGGTTGGACTCCCTGCTTTACTGCTTGCCAGCTACGTGACCTTGCTCCCGGCTCTCTCTCTGAGTCTCAGGTGCCCCAGCTGTAAAATGGGCACCACCAACCTATCAGGGCTGTTGGGAGAGTTGGGGAGATAAGGCACATAAAGTTCTCACAGGTGCCTGGACAGAGCGCTATATTCTTTTCAGTCCTCTTCGTCTGCCACCTCACAGTCCTGCCCCGGGGGGTGGTTCACACCCATCACCATAGGGATTCCAAGGGTGGTAGCAGGGCACCGCCTGCTGGCTGACTCTGGAAGTGCACCTTTTCCCCTGTTCAGAGGTGGACCGTCCAAATCCAGTTCCCTAGAATAGTCAATGATTTTATTCCGCAACAGATGCCATCCAAAATCACTGGGTGAGCACTCCAGAACCTTCTCACCACCCCCATCATATGCTGGGGCTTTTAATCCACCCTCTCTCCTTTGGTCCTGCAGCTGCCCCTGCAATGGAGTGCCCTCTCCTCCACCACTTGGAAACACAAAGGTCACCCCTCTGGAACTTTCCATGACCCTCTCCCCTTAACCACCCTTCCTTCCTGCAGACAGAATTACTGGAACTTTCTCCTCCGTATTCTAACATTTGTGCTAACCTCTAGATTTGCTAAATTGTGTAAGAGCACTAGAACACCTGTCTCACCTGAGGCCAGGTAATTGCCTTATTTACATCCCCTGCCAGAGGGATTTTTAACACCTGAAGTCTCCCCAAGGAAGCCTCCCCAACTGTGGCTGACAAGTGAGGAGTGAGTGTGTGTGTGATGTACTCTGGATTGTCCAATATTTCTACATGACATGTCTTTCTTTTTTAAGAAAAAAAAAAATCCTTCAGTGGCTTCCTGGCATTTTCAAATTCCTCAGTGAAGCTTACAGGGTGGGGTCTGGCCTCTGCTTTCTGACTCCTCCCTCCTTCCACTCACCAGCCATGCCCCCACCTCCTTCCGTGCTTCTCTCACATTGGTTCTTCTCCCTGGAGAATCTGGGTCCACACCCCTCTGCATAGCAAATCCCTACTTGTTCTTCAAAGCTTGGCCCAAATATCAACTCCCTAGAAGCCTTCCTGACCCCCAGGGTCGTGCTGTCCTCACCTGTCCATCCCTCCACTAAAACTCTCAGCATGGACACTGCAAATGTGCTCCCTTGGAGAAGACAGGCCACCTATAGGCAGGGGTAGTGCACTTCCATTACCCAACGGTTACCTGTTTGTTCAACCCTGTTGAGAGAAGTCAGTGCCCACTGCCATGGCTAGCTCACAAGCAAAATGAAGGATCCAGGCAGAATCTCATAAATCCTTCTGACTCTAAAATTCCATGATTTGCAGAGAATGGTTACCATACTTTAAGCAGCTGTCACCCAACAGCAGACCCTGAGCCATGATCACCTGGAGAATGGGCTGGTTCCTGTCCTCTGTGGGATTCACCCTCCCTTCCTGCCCTGGGCAGGGGAGCATGGGTTGTCCTCCTCCTCCTTAGCAGATGGCCTCATTAGTGGGTGTAGGACTTTGGGGAAACTCATGGTCACTTGCCCTCCAGGGTGGACTGTCCTAGGTTGGGGAGAGGCTGTCTCTCAGCAGCATCACGCTCAGCTGATAATCATTTGGCAGTATTTGTGGTGAATGGGAGGGTCGATGTTCAAACTCCATTAAGGGAGAGGCAATTGGGCCCCCTCCTACGGTGCCTGTCTTTGAAGGGCACTAAAACATGATTGGGAGAAATCAGAAATACAGTGCCAGGCAAGCCAGGTTTCTACATTTAAGTGCCTTCTTACATCGTGTAACTACCCAATTCAGGCACTCCTACTTCCACTAAAGTCAATTGGGCCCTTGGAGGAAAAGATACATAGCTTTGTGGGCTTGGATAATCTCCATTGAGCTTTCTTTGAGACACCAGTGACAAATTTCACTCTGCAACTCAAATGCTGGAAACAAATAATGCAGAGCATGAGATCTCTCAGTAGGAAGTATTTATTTTATTATCTAAACTAAATCTAAATCCTTTAACATACCTTCCAGTAAGTTGTCATTTGGAAAAAAATTTAACTTCACAAATGCCTAGCTACAGGTCAATACAGCTACAGCCTACTGAATACAAGTGCTCCAGCTGTGGGCCACACACCCCCTTCACCCTAACTTGTCCTGGAGGTCGTGTAAACCTGTGCCTTGGATTCAGACCAGTTTCAATTCTGACTTCACTACAGCGGGATTACGGGGAAGTTTATTTTGTCCCTGAGCCTGTATTCTCATCTGTAAAATGGGGATAAAAACAGTATTCCTCTTGGGGCTATATGAATTAAACGACATGCTGTAAATCAGGGGTCCTCAACCGTTCTTCCCATCTGTGGGTGCTACTTGCATTACTGCCTAAGCTCCGCCTCCTGTCTACCCCAACCCCATCCAGGTCGGTGGAAAAATTGTCTTCCACGAAACCAGTCCCTAGTGCCAAGAAGGCTGGGGGCTGCTGCTGAGTTGGCAGGATAGGTAGGTGCTCAATGTGTCACTACAATCAGGGGAAGGTGCTCTCCTAAGATGAGGACACTCATTTTTATAGAAGCTGATGGAGAATTTCCTGCACACTTGTGACCATATGGACCTCTCTGTTCTTATCAGGCTGCTCCTGCTGCAAGTCCACACTCTGGGCCCAAGGGATCTGGAGCCTGGCTGGCATCATCACAAATCCACCTACATACATAATCCTGACCACACACCAAGTGCACTTGCTGCAATGATGTTCCAACATGCAAGACACATCTGTTCAATCCAAATTCTTAGCTGAAATCCCTTCTAAATGTACACAACTTTAGCTTCCTTTTGCTCCTGTGCTACCTGAGCTGCAGTTGTAACCAGAGAGCAGGTGACCAGGTTTAAACCATACCCACTCCAGGACAAGTGCCCCAAAGCCCAGTGTTGTTAGGTTGGTGGTTCTGCCTCCCAATAAAGGGAAGCTGGCACCTCTTAACCCACTTGGCTCCATGACGCTTCACTCTGGGAACTACAATCGCTAATTAGAATTTTCCCATTCATCACGGGGCATTTTCATTTGTGGTAATAAAATGGGGACAGAGCATCACCTCCCAAGCCCGAAAGCTGTACTTTTGACAAACTTCCCTAATATCAGTGGGAAGTGGTGATAGTGACTGAATCACAACTGCACCCAAATGACAAAAGTTACATTTAATTTACAATGTAATAAAGGTTACAGGTAAAAAGCTACACTTAAAGCGTGAAAAGGCCTATTACACAAATGTACAAATCTCTGTACAAAGCTCATATCAATGTTCCCTACCTGTCTCCTACGTTAGCCAGGACTAGCCTTAGAGCTCTGGATAAGCAGAGCTCCCAGTCAAAGGGGGGAAAGAGCCTCTGAACCAACATCTAAAAATGTCCTCTGAGAGGCATCAGTTACTTGCCAAATAAAATCTTTCTCTTTTTAATCGGAATTGTTCTAACTGGTCATATCCTTTAAAAATTGCCTTCATTAACACAGCTGAAAAGGAAACGTAAAGCCTTAGAGAGTAGAGGACAGTATTCTGGAATCAAATGAGAAACTTCTGCAAGTAGGGTACTCAGGTTTGACAAGAAAAACAGGTAAAGGTCAAACAAGTTTTAAGTTTAAAACTGTCAATCTGTGTCTATGGCACTGGTCTCAGACCACAACCAAAATGTTCTCATTCCAACAGAAAGGACAAAAGAGAAAAGCCGAACTACTGGACCTCAAAACCACTGACCCAGGAAAACATTTTTGAGTTTAAACTTTAGCTTAACTGAAGAATTCTAAACCCTCTTTTTGATCAACCTCAGACCCATGGCGACCCTTTTGCTATGTGAGACTTACAGGGATAGTAAATATAAATTAGGCTGCAGGACCCACAAGGCTGGTAATGCAACAGTCACCTTGCCAGCTCTGAATTCAACCTGAGGGCCTGGAGTCTCTCCCTAGGGTACACGACTTTAAATAAAAATGATCCTAAAAAGTGGAAGGAAAGGAGGAGGAGGCAATGAAAGGCCTGGGAGAGAGTCAGGGCAGTCTATTTAGAAGGATGTATAAAACATTTCTCTACGTTGAAAGTGTTCTGAAGACTGGTCTTTACGGGCTATTTCAACCCCACCCCAAGTTTTGATATTACATGGTTAGAACCCCAGAAGACATTCTGAAAGACGATACTGCACACATGGAAAATTTTTCTCCCTAGTTCATTAGCTCCCCCATCACCCTTCCACCCAATTCCCACCCAATCCCACCCTTCTCCATGACCAAAAATATCAAATCAGTAAGGAAGGAGTGGGCTTCTTGCCCGGCCAGGCTTCTTTTGCATATTTCTTCTTCTTGGGTTCATTGACAGCTTCAGGGTTATAGACTACAGGGTTTGGTGCAGGATTCATGGTCACTGCTGATGGCACAACAGGAGTCAAGTCCACATCAGGGGCGAGGTTTGGGTATGGCATGGGCAAACCACCGATGAGTGCTGTCCCGTGGATGCCATGTGGCTGGGAGCCTGCTTCACTGTGCGTGGGAGGCAGGCCTCCATAGAGTCCTCCACTGAATGCAAAGTTCTGTATGCGCCTGCTCCCAGATTCTTCCAGGCCCAGGGAGCCAGCACCCTCCACTCGCTTCTTCTGTGGTTTACAAGGAACAGAGGAGACAAGAGGTGAGACACAAGAATGGTACTAATTAGTTTTTCTACTCCAGTCCTAAAAAAACTGGGGAAGGCCTCTAAACCTCTAGTTTTTTGTTTTGTTTTGTTTTAAAGATTTTATTTGTTTTTAGACAGAGGGGAAGGGAGGGAGAAAGAGAGGGAAAGAAACATCAATGTGTGGTTGCCTCTCGCACACCCTCTACTGGGGACCTGGCCTACAACCCAGGCATGTCCCCTGACTGGGGAATTGAACTGGTGACCCTTTGGTTGGCAGGCCGACACTCAATCCACTGAGCTATACCAGCCAGGGTTCTGGTTTGTTTTATTTCCCAAACAACCTATTTCACTGTCCTGAAATCTCAGCATTTGAAGAGATTTTACAGTGGTCGTCTAATGTGATGGGTCCACACAAAGTAGTCACCATCCCAAGTCACACTGAAAAAAATGAGGACAGTGTGTGAGCTTCTCATAAAGTAAACCATCCAGTTTAAGTGGCTCTTCTTTATCCTTAGGCTGTCATATCCCTCTCTCTCTTTTCTTTTTTTGGTGTTAAAATGTCCTTTCAGGAAACAGAGGTAATAATGGGTGTTAGCAGGTATTTAAATTTTTTTGAGGGGTGGGATAAAAAGTTAGTCTCTGTTTTCAGGTTGGGTGCCCAATTTTTAAACATTAATCTCAGAGCAAAACAAATCTGTAGTGAATGAAAGGAGCTGACTGGTTCCCTGGGTCTGGGAGTGGTGAGGACTGGCAGCAAAAGGACATAAAGGAACTTCTTAGAGTAACAGAAATCTTCTAGATCTTGAGTATGATGGCAGTGACCCAGGTGTTCACATTTGTCAAAATCCAAACTGTACACCTGACAATAATTTATTGTGTAAATTATACCACAATAAAACTGACATAAAAGTAAAAATATCTGCTGGTTTTGTACTTTAATGACACCAGAACATTCCAAAAAGAAACGGGCTTAAAGGGAAATGTGACGCGAACATGCTGGAGGTACACAGAAAATTTCACCTTATACTTTTTCACATTAGACTCCCCTCACTTCTCTACCCCTTTTGGATTAAACAAAGACTAACCAGAAATTTGACATATCAGTCTAGTCTAATATACTCTAAAGACTTTTTATTTTTAAAAGATTTTATTTATTTATTTTTAGAGAGAGGAAAAGGGAGGGAGAGGAACATCAATCGGTAGCCTCTTGTGCCCCAACCAGGGACCAGACCTGCAACCCAGGCATGTGCCCTGACCGGGAATCAAACCAGGGACTTTTGGCTTTGCAAGGCAATGCCCAACCAACTGAGCCACACCACTCAGGGCTATTCTAAAGGTTTGTTAAAAATAAATCTCGCCCCGGCTGGTGTAGCTCAGTGGACTGAGCATCGGTCTGTGAACCAAAGGGTTGCCAGTTCAATTCCCCAGTCAGGGCACATGCCTGGGTTGCAGGCCAGGTCCCTGGTAGGGGGAGTGCAAGAGGCAACCACACATTGATGTTTCTCTTCCTCTCTTTCTCCCTCCCTTCCCCTCTGTCTAAAAATAAAATAAAGAAAATCTTTTTAAAAATAAATAAATAAATCTCTATAGCATCTCTGACCAGTATCTTCCAATTGCTTTTTGACTACCTCTACTTACAGGGATCTCATTACTTAAAAGGGCTACTTGTCCCTAGC